>LNAC01000672.1:117284-229119 GCA_002007465.1 Ailurus styani | reverse complement strand
GAAAACAAGGAGGTGCTCAAAGACTAACCGGGCCACATCAAAGGGACATAGGAACTNCCCCCCCCCCCCCCCCCCCCCCCCCCCCCCCCCCCCCGCCATGCTAGGGTAAAGGAGGAATAAAGAGTTTCCCACAGGGAACTGTCTGTTTAGATCTCACAATGCATTTTTTACAAAGAGCAGGGAATGTTCTAGAGAATATCGAAAAATCATTAAAATTTCACCTTCACCAAGAGAAAAACAACTAATTTCACCCTGCCAGGGCACCAGCCATGTTACTAAGGACAGTGTCACCTTTAAAATCAATTAAAACGAGGACTATATCCATCTTTCCCACTCATGCTTCACCCAGAGGTGATAATAGAGTCCGAGGGACATATATTGCACAGGGACCTTTTCACAAAGACTCAAGTTACAAAAAGGAAGATGAAGATCATTCACTGTGCTCATCCTGTTTGGTGTTACTATGACATTTCTTCTCAGAGGGAGGGGTTATTTATAAACGTAGGTAATGATTAGTTCAAAGAGGGCAGGAAGAAAATTAAAGGTTTAGCTTTAGATTTCTTAAATCTCTTCTTGGTCTCTTCCTATACTTTTGTCTTTACACTTATAATTGGTAATTGTTAAGTCACAGATTCTAAATTGAGGTACATACATAAAAATATATTTTTCCTTCTATTTTATTTTATATTATTAACATGTAATTATTATTTGTTTCAGGGGTACAGGTCTGTGAATCACCAGTCTTTTCCTTCTATTTTAAACAGATATCATGCTCAGGACAAATTTAAATTCTAACCAATACTGAGAAGAGTTGAGGATATGAAATATAAGTCAATCCTGCCATCTTATACAGCTAGTCATTAAAGGTCTGTTCCTTAGCTAATCGGGCTTAGAGACATCACACACATAGTTAATGTACTAAAATGTTGCCATTCCTATGCTAATGACAGATGGAGGAAGGATGCCTTTCACTTAGTGAGAATGTACATTCCTGAACAGAGGCTCTGCAATTATTACTTAAAGTAAGCAGTACTAAAATGAGAGGCATCTAGACCCCAGTGCACAGATTTTTGTGAATAAATGTAAATGTGTGATCTTGAATATGGCTTTGCTTTAGGAGTTTTAGACCTTTATAAGAGGGGCTCAGAGCGGGAGCATAGATAATAGTATAAACCCAGATCACAGGAAGGTCAAGAGGTCAAAAACTGGTGGTCCTTGGGCTATGTGCAGCCAGCAAATGTGTCTGACTAGCCAACAGCATGTTTTAAAACAATGTGAGTGAATTAAAAAATCCAATTTCACAGTACAATGGAAAGATGTGGAAATACAAAGACTTCATTCTCTCCTTCATTTAGAACAGCTGTCCCTTTAAAATGGATGAAAGCTTTCCAGTTTTCCTCCACTCGATTTTTTAGTGTGTGCTCTTTCAACCTTTTCTTTGCCTGACCTAGGGATTTAAGAGGTAATGGGACAGGGGTGGAGCTCCTAGGCCCTTATTCTCGAACTGGATGGTGGGGGAGGGGGGAGTAAGAGCATATAGCTTGAATGTAATATAACAGAAGAATTAAAATTTTTCTGACAATTCCAGGGCAATAGGGTGTTGCAATACTAAGGAAAAGGGGCCTGTAGCTGTTTTATTTATTTATTTCTATTATTTTATTTTTTTTTTAAAGATTTATTTATTTGACAGAGAGAGAGAGAGCACAAATAGGCAGAGCAGCAGGCAGAGGGAGAGGGAGAAGCAGACTCTCCGCTGAGCAGGGAGACTGATGTGGGACTCAATCCCAGGACTCTGGGATCATGACCTGAGCCGAAGGCAGAAGGCAGAAGCTTAACCAATGGAACCACCCAGGTACCCCCTGTGGCTGTTTTAAGACATGGCCACAAATTTTTGTGACACTCCTACCATTGAGAATTGGGAGTCTACATTCCCATCCCTTGAATCTGAACTTGGGACTGCTGTGACCACTAGGATGTGGCAGAAGTGATGCTATGTGTCTTTCAAGACTAGGTCATAAAGGCCATGCAGCTGTGTCTTATCATCTAGAATACTCTCCCCTGCAGTTCTTGCAGACCTTCTGTTCAACAGTCGTAGTGGTGCCAGCCCAGGCACCAGACCTGTGTGAAGGAGCCTCCAGGTGATTCCAACTCCTGGCCGATCAAGTTATCCCCAGCAGTTTAGTGTTGCCAATTAAGGCTGACATCATGCATCAGAGACAAACACATACCACTTCTTCTTTATCAATTAATCTACCAAGGAATACTTACCATTGCTTCCACATCTTGGCTATTGTAAATAATGTTGCAATAAACACGGGGTGCATACAGCTTTCCAAATTAGTGTTTTACTGTCCTTTTGGGTAAATACTCAGCAGTGGAATTACTGGATCCAGATTTGTCTTTGAAAATGAAGTTTTCATCTCTGTCTTGAAATCAAGGATAATGTCAGCTGATTACCTATTTCAGTCTTTCCAAGTTTGGGTGAATATGAATGTCGTATTTTCCAAAGTGAGAGAATATTATTTTATCTCCACTGGCATGGAGACAGAGGTGTTAGTTCCAAAACTTCCCATTTATTTTCCCAAGTATCTCATCACTTAATTACACATAAGCACCCTTGTCCTTAGGAATATGCTTCTTTGATGCTTTACATAACACGTTTCATTTTGTTTAGGGTCACTGGCCCTTTGAAAATACCTCAAAAATCCCATTTAAATGTTACAAATGTGTGTCAAACTTGAGAATGACAATATGAAGGGGAATATGGAAACGTGCTAATACAGCTGCATCATTAATAATTGAAGGAGGACTACCGAGGTCTCCCCTTTCGCTGTGTGTTTAGGGGGCTGTGTGCTCTTGTCAGCTGGGACCATTGCTGAAATGTAAGACTTGGCGCAAAAAAAATCACAGATGATTTTAGAAATTTCTCGACTCTATATTTCACTGATAGTTAATGTATCTTCTTAAGGCTTTCCTTAAACGGCATAGTTGATATATTCTTAAGGATCTCAGAAAGAAATTTTCCTGGTAATGCAATGAAAGTCAGGAATAATCACGCCCTTGCTTGAAATGAAATCTCATGACCAGAAAACACTACCCCTGTTCTCCATGATGATTTCTTTTTAAGCACCAACTGCTTCTTTAAGAGCCTAATTCAGTGATACACAAGCTCTCTGGTGCCAACACAATTATCACTCACATGAAGGATGCTTATTTAATTTACCTCAAGAGTCACACTCCCATGTTGTCTTGTTACAACATGTTGTTTCTGTCCTACTGCTCTGGCTTGAGGGATATTTTACTTAAATATTTTCTTAAATCGCTTTAGCTATGCTTATCAAATATATCCTTATGGTGCCAGGTTATTTCAATGACTAACGAAAATGTAAAATCCAACCAGAGTCATAAGATGCTCTAAGTTATGTTCTTTGAATAGTTTGAGGGGCAAAAGAACAAACTATCACACTATAGTGTCTGTTTTCTATTATTCTAAACAAGTCAGGCCAAATGCATTGACTATTTATTATTACTTATTGTAATTGTTAGGAAATGAACATAGTCTTCAAGAAATATATAGGACCTCACCCTTTTCTTACGACTGTCATTTTCAGAGATGATAATGTATTCCAGAGATGGTGTCTTTGTTTAAAACATTTCTGAAAGCCACTCCTCACCCTGGGCCCCTACTATACCCATGTGTGCCACCACTTTTCCCTATATACTTAATTGTTCGAGAATGTATGTCTTCCCCTAAAGACTGTCAGCAGCGGAGGAGTAAGGACTGAAACGGTCTGTTCATCTTACCTCCCTGTCGTCCCACAGAACACCTGGCAACACAGTAGTTATTCAATATTTATTGAATGAATAACTCATACATTCTTTTGCATACTGTCTGTGTTGTCAAAATTTCATCCCTTGAGGGTAGATTTACCTTTTGGAAATAGTCAGAAGTGATTCAGAGTCAAGTCTGAAGAAGGCAGCCATGATACAACTCAATTTTCTTCTGTGCACTGGAAACTAAAACTGATGGCAATTCGGAAAAGGACGTTTATTGAAGTAAACAGGCAGGCCCCCAAGGCAAATAATTTACAGTCACACTTGGATGTAGAAATTCTCACGTGTTTCTTAAAAATCATTGTTCAAGATTCTTAAGCATAATTTTCTCAAAAAAAAGAAAAGCTTCTAAAAGTGAACTCCTTGTTTTCTGCAGACGTGTGTGAATATGGAAATGAAAAGTACAAAAATCATTTGTATCCATGTTTCTTAAACGGACATATAAATATGAGCAGACTTCATATTCTGGCAATCTGTGTTAGTGTAAAAGGGACCAAAAATACACTTTGCCTTTCCGTCTTGGCTTCCTGTTCCATTTCCTTCCCATTTCTCTACATCTCAGCCTGAAGCAAGGCACCAGGATAGGCAGAAACTGGAAAGAGACAACCTGGCCTTTTCCCTGGCTCACATTTGCGCTGGTGATTGTGCACTGGTGTAAAGATCTTTCCCCTGATGCCCGTGTTTTGCAGAACTGTGGAGAAATGGAGAAATGGGGATGGAGTGAAAAGACAACCTGGGTCAACTGAGGAATGAGGAATGTCAACATAAGGTTGGGAGTGAGATACGTTGAGGGTGGGCATCACTGTGAGTCCGCTGGAAGCAGAGAGTCTTGGCCCAAAGCGACACCGTTAACCTTGACTCAGGGCTGAAGCTCAGCCTCCCTCTACACCCACCATTCTTTACTCATTGCTATAAAGGTCAACTTTTTTTTTTAAAGATTTTATTTATTTATTTGACAGAGAGAGAGATCACAAGAAGGCAGAGAGGCCGGTAGAGAGAGAGGGGGAAGTAGGCTCCCTGCTGAGCAGAGAGCCCGATGTGGGGCTCAATCCCAGGATCCTGAGATCATGACCTGAGCCAAAGGCAGAGACTTAACCCACTGAGCCACCCAGGCACCCCGTAAAGGCCAACTTTTAATCCAAATGGATGTAATGAAAAGCTGATCCACCTAGAATTTCTTCTTAAAAAAACAAAACAAAACCAAAAACCCCAGGTATAACTTACATATAGTAAAGCATTTATATCATTAATGAATGAAATGATCTTTGTTATGGCTGCAAGCCCAGCTAATTCTACTTCAACCGTCTGCTGGCGCCACCTTTTCACCATTTTTGTTTTTAGGGCTCTGCCAGACTAATGTTACCTGAACACCTGTATTTCTCCATTCTGCTTCACAGGCTCCTGCTGCTGATGCTTATGTAATCCCCTCAAAAACAGAGAGGCCCCAGAGCACCTTCAGTTAGGACATGTGTATCCCCATGAAGACTCATCCTCGTGTCTACGTGCGCTCGCTGCTTCTGAGAGCAGACCTGGAAGGGTTCTCCCCTTCCTTACAACGCGCACACACTTCCCAACACTCACTCCACACATCCTGAAACAAGAGGTTGGTTATGAATGTATGAGATCTTACTAATCTCTGGGAGTCTCACTTACAGAAGAGTTGGTCGTGGCTCACTGAGGCTCACACTTCAACCAACTTAAGATGTAGCTGCAATTTACACCCAATAACTTCTCATCCCTCATCTTTCCTTGGAATGCTTAGTAAAATGCAAAATAACAACACATACTGCAGTCATCCAGGCAATGCGGCCAAGACTCTAGCAGAGAAGCAGACAGGTAACAGAGGGGACTGAAGGTGAGCTCAGGCCAAGGTGGAGAATCAGGTAATTTGGGGCAACAGGAAGGAAGTGGAGATAAGCGAAACCATCATGCTTATTTTATAGCCCAAGGGGAAAAGAGCTTTCCCCAAGCTGCACTGTGAACTTGGGGCAAAAGTACAAGGAGCAGTGAGAGAGGGGAGCTGCTGGCTCTGCAGGGCGGCCAAGGTTGTAAGGCTGCCTCATCCCAGGGCTGGCCAACTCTTAGGACAGAGTTCTGACCCAGGTTATATGGGGAAGTCTGAGACCCGAAGCTGGAAAAAGAGAGAAGATTATCACAGTGATTAAAAGGTGCTATTTCCAATGAAGATTTCCTTTTTAGAGTCTTGCTCCTGATAGGAGAAGGAATGAGGCAGCTGCCTCCACCCAATTCCACTTCTCTTGTCTGGAGGGGCATGATGCCTTAATCCCAGGAGAGAAGGTTAGAAGATGGGCTACCATCATTTTGATGCCTTACATTTAGAGTGTCATGGTTTTGAAAGACCAGACTTTCGTACCTATATTACCTTTTCTGACCCAGAGAGAATGAGGAGCAGAAACAAATAAAATGGGTGGGTTGAGAGAGTTTTCTCTGGCTATACTTCCCTCCAGAGGGTGAAAAAATAAAGTGAGTTCTTTTTAAGGAAGAGGGCTTAACTGGCAGTTGAGATTTGCTGTTTCAAAGCTGAGTAAAGCTTGGATTTGCCGGTGTGCAAACGCACGTGTGTGTGCATGGTTATACACCCTTTTACGATTAGAAAAGGATATATTTTCATCATTAAGAACATCCTTTTACCTTCTCACTGAGAGACGCACAACTGAAAAAAAGGGGCAGCAAATACCCCTCAACAATTTCAAGTCAGGGTCCATGCTGGTATTAGTTACAGTTGTGGGAAACCATAAAAAATCTAAGATGTATCACTTAAACCACTTATTTGGAAAATTATATTCATACATTTTTATAAAGTGGTGGTTAATCATACATAAAACTTATCACTTAAACCACTCTGAAGTGTACAGTTCTGTGGCATTAAATACATTCTCACTGTTGTGCAATCATCGCCATCATCAACCTCTAACTTTTTCAAATTCCCCGACTGAAACTGTGAACCCATTAAACACCGACTCGCAATTCCCCTGGCAACCATCACTCTACTTTTTTGTGGCTATGAATCTGGTTATATTAAATACCTCTGTAAGTGGAATCATATGAGACATGTCCTTTCATGATGGGCTTATTTCACTGTATATAGAGACTGAGTCTTGTTTATCCCGTTATCCATCAGAGGACACGTGAGTTGTTTCCATCTTATGGCTATTAGCAATCATGTTGCTGTGAACATGGGTAAAAAATACCTCTTCGAGGGGCGCCTGGGTGGCTCAGTGGGTTAAAGCCTCTGCCTTCAGCTCAGGTCATGATCTCAGGGTCCTGGGATTGAGGCCCGAATTGGGCTCCCTGCTCAGCGGGGAGCCTGCTTCCTCCTCTCTCTCTGCCTGCCTCTCTGCCTACTTGTAATCTCTGTCAAATAAATAAATAAAATCTTTAAAAAAAAATATCTCTTCGAGACTCTGCCTTCAATTTCTTTGGGTATATACCCAGAAGTGGAATTACCAGATCGTATGGTAACTCTGTGATTACTTTTTTTTTTTTTTTGAGGAACAGCCATACAAGGTGATTTTTGTATTATCTTTGCCCCGTGATGCTTATAATATACACTTTTGGCTATGGCTCTGCTTACCATTAACTCCTTACTGTGCCTAATCACAGAAGATGTGACTATATTTGATGGAGTCTTATTATGCCAGTCACACAGGCTAATCAATTTCCTTTACTTCTAGCCACACATCACAGTTTCTTAGGTAGAAACAAAAAAGCTAAATCTCAATACAAAACCGCAAATGGTGATTCAGCTAAGTAAGTAGATTTGTCTACTGGGCTAAGGTGACCATCCAGGAGATGGGTCACTGATGAAATCTGAAGAGCCTATAATCCTAGAGGCCCGGAGAGAGTCTCTGGATTGTTCTGAAGTTTACATCACCTGCTCACCCCACCTTCTCTGGGGCTACCGTGTATGGCAGGTATACAGTGAGGCTGTCCTGACCCTCTTCCCAAACTTGTAGCTGTTATCCTCTCTCTTGACAACTTCTGTCCCTAGCTCAGTTTTCCTGTCCACTCATTGCTCTGCCTGCATTCTGACGCTAATGACTTCCAAACACCCTACCTTATCATCCTCAAGTCCAGTGACGGTCGCTCGCGGTCTCCCTAACGTCACCTACCCTTGGATATGGACCTTACTGACATAGCCAAGCCCCAGACCTTGACTCAATCTCCCATCCTTCTGCTTTTCTCAGTCTGTCACCCCGAGTTTTTCTCCTCCTCCTCAGTGTGGACTTTAGTTGATTGGCCTCTTCCATTCTCATAGCCCGCCTGCCCCTTCCAGCCCCACGGCTGTGCTGCCCAGGTGGGGCCTGGGGACCGGTCACTGCAGTGACGCTTCAGTGGGTGCCCTTGCTTCATCTGACTTCTACCGCTGCATTTTCCTTTCCAATCCCAGCCTGGCAGATGGCACTAACCTCTCTATCCGCTCCAAATGTTGCAAAACTGGGCTGATTGATCTCGCTGCTAAAGTGCACGTTTGACTCCCCTCTGTCACCTCGGTTGCACAATGATCCTTGTGCGCATTGTTAATGGCCTCCCTTCGCTTTCTTTACACCTAGTCTCACAACCCTCTTCACCTCTCTTTTCACAGCGATGCATCTCAATGCTACAACCTGAACTGTGTATGGTCTTGCTCTCTAATTTTCTTTTGAATGAGTTGAGAGCATGTAAGATGGATGAATTTTCATGCCAAGAAAAATAAAAGCATAAAAGAAACTGTTGATATGTTTGATGCCATATTACAAGTTTTTTTATAGTCTCAAACACAAACCAGCTTGGGAGATGAATGACAAAGCAGGAAAAAGAAAATGTGGGCTTCTTCAACTGCTCCTTCTTTGCCTCAAATTTGTCTTACCTGTCTTTTTATCTATTCTGCTCTCTTTCTTTCCCTTCTCTAACAGTACTTGAGAATTCTTTAGGAAAACCACTTTCCTCTGGATGCTCTGGGGCCTTGCTCCATTAATTTTTTTCCTGCTCTTTACTGTGTCTTCAATGATTTCTTTTACATAGGCTTGTTCCTCTTAGTCACCAAACATAATAAAATCTTTGTACCCTGAAAAAACCAACCCCCTCCCTCTGAAATCCCAGATGGACCCAATCTACTTATTCCCCCACTTCTCAAATAGTTCTCCATTCTCTTGGGCTCTTTGCTACCGACTTGCCCTGCTGATCCTGTTCTCTCCCATTAAGCGGTTCTCAGAAATACAAATGGCCTCCCAATTGCCTCTTCACAAGACAGCTTCCCAATGAGCTCTAAGTAAAGGACATGGCAAACAGCATGCTTGGAAACTCTGTTCTGAATGCTCTTCTCTGCCTCTTCTCTCTCTGCCTGTTCCCTCTCGGCAACATAGCCCAGTGTCAGGCTTTTGCCTCTTCTCAGATGACTTCCAAACTTAGGTCTCCTGCCCTAAGTGTCCTCCAACCTCTAAGTCTGCATTTTCACTGTTGGCTGGACATACACAGATGGTATAATGTGGACGCGTCTGACTCGGTATCACTCCGAGAGAACATTCCCTTCCTTCCCATGGGTCCTTTGTTCCCTAGTGCTCACGGTAGTCCTGTTCAACAAAGAAACAAATAGAGCAGACAGACACAGGCACACACAGTTGCACTGATTTAACAGATGAACTTTACTCATAAAAGGGCAGCTTGGATTGGAGCCCAGTGCCCCAGCAGGATTCAGGTGGTATCTACTTCAGGTCCTGCAACCTCAAGTATTCTTTTTCCTTTGTTAATAAGACTGAGATAGGTATTAATCACTGTGATTATTTCTGAAACCCGAGGATGTTGTGTAGAAATAACGGAGACTTGAACTAAACCAACAGTGTTGATATTCTGGAATAGGTTTAGGAGTAAACCTATTTGTGTTGTTACAGCTACTCTTTAAGACGTTTGGAGAGTTTTGGGGCACCTGGGTGGCTCAGTCGGTTAAGTCTCTGACTCGATTTTGACTCAGGTCATGATCTCAGGCTCGTGAGTTCAAGCCCCACACTGGGTTCCCTGCCAGGCATGAAGCCTACTTTAAAAAAAAAAAAAAAAGATGTTTGGAGAATTTAAAAGCAGCAGCTCTATTAGATTAGTAACTGTTTCTTAAACTGGTTAAGAAAATAAAATTTAGCTTTTAATCAATGCATAAATCTTTAGTGAAGATCTACTCTGAAGTTTCAATTATTGGATATATAAGATTAATAAACTGATCATTAAACTGAGAATAAACTTCCATGGCCGTAAGCCTCTGGTTATTAAAAGGCAATCGATACCTTGGAGGTATGTCATGCATGTCTCCTTTTGTCTTAAAAGCGGTTGAGACAGGGCACGTGGATGGCTCAGTCATTAAGCGTCTGCCTTTGGCTTAGGTCATGATCCCAGGGTCCTGGGATCGAGCCCTGCATAGGGCTCTCTGCTATGCAGGAAGCCTGCTTTGACCTGTCCCACTCCTCCTGCTTGTGTTCCTGCTTTCATTGTCTCTCTCTCTGTCAAATAAATAAATAACATCTTAAAAAAAAAAAAAGTGGTTGAGAGCCATGGCTTTGTCTAGGAGAGTCCTGGTGCTTAGAACCTACAAGCTTGGGCATGTGTATTTTAAAGAGGTGGTCTGAGATGTGACACTGTTTAAGAACCACTATTTAGAGTCTTCCTTTAATCAGCATGGTAGATACAGTAAGCAGTTAAATTACTGGGCACTTAAATTACTACTCAAATCACATTTTGCTTGACAGAGATGGACCGTCTATATTCTTCAGCTGAAATGCATTAGCTTTCAAAGAGGCCATAACCTAAGAATGGGGAATATGTTATGTTATGGAGATATTTGTTATTATGAAAAGATTTAGTCTGCATGTGTGTTTTATTTTTATAATCTAGCATTTGCCACATAAAGTTGTAGAAACTATAATGAAGGTGTAAATCCTTGATTTTAAGGGAGTACCTGGCATTCACATGTTATTTCATTACTAAAGGCTTTTCCTCCTCTGGTTTAGTTTCTGTGTAGAGAAATGCTAACCTACAGCCCGTGTGCGTTTATTTAGAAAGGCATTTGGGAATAGGGTCTCTCCCTGGCTAATCCAGAGCTTATGGGCTAACGGCTACAGGAAAGAGAGAAAATAAAATATGCTGCTTTGTAATTTCTGCCCTCTCTTATGATGTATAAATGAAAGGCTCCTTGTGCTTTCTATCCCTGCACAGCATTCCCCATCTGCTATTGGGGCAGTAATCTTAAATACTGAAATGTGGGATTTTGTAGCTCTGAGTGGCCTGCATTGCTCCTTTTCAGCCTTAGTGGAAATATGTTATATAGTGTCTGGCATTAAGAAACAAAGTGAACAGTAGCTGTCATTATTATTATGACTATTATTACTCCTACTATTATTATCATCATTATTATATTTGGAACTATTATTTAGTGAAGCAAAGGTTTTCCATCCAAAAGGGATTAACACGTACCAATAGAATAATCCTGAGAGCTCAGTTGTTAAGAAATGTCCAATGTCTGGAGAATGAATCTACTACTGAGTCAAATTCTGCTAAGCATATACAATCTCCTATTTTGAGTTTCATATCAGACCTCATTTCTCTTTATTCTACACCCTAACCTTCCCCCCCACTTCAGATCCATTGAATCAAGTATGTGGTATAAAAGGGGTCATTTCTCATCTTTTGGTTACATGACTAGAAATAAACAAAATAGGCAGGGACAAGAAGCTGACCACAAAATAAGAAAAGACTGGATCTTATTTAAAGCTCTGCTTGAGACGTTAAGAATAATAAAAATCAAGCCTTATTTTCTCTCCTTGTGTATCATAAGCTTTTATGGAAGGGACTAAGGGCTAAATCTGGCCCGTTTTCCTGTCCAGACTTGCCTTCATTGATGACAAATAATTTTTCATATATATTTTTAATGTCCACATTATAGGTCCTGTGTATTAAAATAAATAGGCAAATTCCAAAAATCTAAAGCAGGATACAAATGGTGAGTAGTGTGAAATTTCACAATAAAGGGGTTCAGAATTATAAAATCCCTGGGATAGACTCCTCTCCTTTCTCAAAAGAGCCGTCTCTTTAAAAGAAAAAAAGGCTGTACTTCTCTTTCCCCCTATAGAAGGCAACAGATATTAAACGACCTAGTATTCACACTTCTATTAGGGCTTGATTTTACTCTGAGGAGATGTTAGAATCCTACAAAAACAAAAAGGACTTGCTTATATTTTATAAAGATCAACCATATTAACATTTTAATAAACTGATTTAAGCCATCTGGTGTTTAGAAAATGGGTCTGGTTCTCCAAAGAAAATAAACAAGATATAAATAACCCTTGTATTCATGCCTTTTTTCTTTCTTTCTTTCTTTCTTTTTTTTTTTTTTAAAGAAAAGGAGACTCTTGATGGCATAGCCTGCATTAGCATTCACTCATTCCAGCACCAGCCCTGCTGGGCGCCCACTGTGGTTCAGGCACTATTCTACGTTGTCATGTTAAAGAAACAGTCTGCTCTTAAGGTGCTTCCAAAGGGCAATAAACAAACAGATGATCTGTGCAGATAACAGGCAGAGTGACAGGGAGCTGTGTGGTAGAACAAAAGAACAAATGTGATGGTGTTGCACCTCCCCGTACAACGTGAAGGGCCCCTCCCTCCAGATAAAACCCAGGTCTCTGGCTCTTGCTTCTCTCTGTTTTCCTAAGCCTCTCTTCCCTGGTGCCCTGGCCTTCCCCTGGCTAACTCCTACTTGCTCCTTGGCTATTGCTCCTGGAAGCCTCTCCTGGAACTGGGCCCTCGCTCCCTACCTCACGCCGCCTGTGTTCTGTGGTCCTTGTACCTACACTTCACCTCATTACACCAGTGTCCTGCACCAGTGCCTCGAGGGCCGAGTCTGTCTTAGCACCACTCTAGTCCTAATGCCTGGGGGAGTCTGGCACAAAAGAGGGAAGTCGTGTCTGTCGGTGACTGAACGGTGACTGAGCGCTGGTCCTTGCTAGGGCTGAGGGGGACAGAAGGCTGAGGGAGGGAGACGACATGGCGGAAGGAAAGAGCACATGCAGCTAAAGTGGCCACAGCGGGGAGTTTTCTAGAACAGAGGTTATCTTTCTGATGGCGTCTAAGCTTCTGAAGACACACTAACAGAAAATGGGAAAAGACGGGTTTTGACTTCAAATAACCTTGGGTCAAATTGAAGTGAACACAAACATGTGCTACTTTGTCAAAGGTGAGCTGTATGAAGCCCACAGTATGATACCTGACACAGAGTGGGCCCTCAATATAGCAAAATCTAATCTTATTTAGAATACAATACAAAATACAATACTCTCAAGTCTCTGTTCAGACTAAACCCAGCATCCAGTAGGAAAGGCAGATCCACTTAAGTAAGTGGCCCCCTAAGGATCACATGGCTGGTAAGGGGCAGATGCATCATGGTGGTGAATGTGATCACAGGGAAAGACAGGACCAGCCAAGGAGACTGGGACAGGCCTAGAAGGGGGGCGTGGGTTTGGAGTGAGGAGTGAGAACGCCAGTAATGCTGAGGACCTCTAGAGTGGCCCTTCAGAGAGGTCAGGCACTGCTAGGATGCCCACTTGGACGAGGGCACACACAGTATTTGCAGCCATTAGGAACCTGGTTACTTTTGCAAAAGCTGGCCTATCGTTGGGATGATAGGGGTTGAGGTATGGAAGGAAGATGAGGAAGTGGAGCTCATGAGCACCAATGACCCTGTAGAAGCAAAAGGGAAACAAGTGGGGCAGGAGCTTGACAGGAAGCAAAGAAGCCAGTGTACTTGTAAGTGTGGGAAATGAGAATGTGTTTTAAGAAGGGAGCAGTGGAGCTAGCAGAGGGGGAGGGGAGGCAACTGACAAATAGTGGAATTTCAGAGGCAGGAACTGTGGTAACTGACAGCAACGCAGAACTGCTAACTTGGGTAAAAATAATGGGTGCGTCTTTATGAGGTAAGAAGAATGGAGGCGACTGAGGATTTTCGAGCCCCATAAGTTTGATTAGGACAAAAATGCCTACTTATTCGATAAATGGTACCAGGACAAGGGGATATCATTTTGGATAAAGTTAAGCTGAATCCATACCTCCATTCTTGCAGCAAAATAAATTCTAGATGCATCGAAAATTAGACACTATAAAAGTACCAGAGGAAAATATGAGAGAATTTTGGAATTCGGCATGATGCAAAATTTAAAGGCAATAAAGTAAAAAGTAACTACGTACAAATTAAAACCTTCTATATTAAAAAATGTAGTAAGGAAGGCCAAAAAATAAATGACAAATGGGGAAAATATGTTTGTGATAAATATGACAGGAAACAATAAAACAGTGACTAAATTAACACAGAAAAGACACAGAGCTGGCTAACATACATAAACTATCCTTAACCCATAACTAAAGAGATACCACCTTTTCCAAGTTGGATTGGTAGAGAGGACAAGGTTGGATGTTCTCGGGGCTAGAGAGTGAGGTGGATGGGGCTGCTGGGATGGCGCAGTGTGGGAATGTTGATGTGTGTTTTCAGTGCCCACACCTTTGATTCAGCTCTTCTGCGCCTTTATTTGAAATGAAGACAGGTACAGGGATGTCTGCTGCTGGGCTGCTCATGAGAGCAAACAGCTGAGGTCAGTCCATCACTAAAGGCCCAGTTAGTTAAATTACCACATCCTGTAGAATACTATCCTTCCATTAAAAAAGGGAAAACAGGTTATATGTTCTGATAATGGGAGAATATATTATGTTAAGTGGGGAAAAAAGAGGTTTGTAAAAGCGTATTTTTAGTGTAATGTCATCTGCTTTAAACAGAAGAGCACACACACACACTACCTCTAAATGCACAGGAAATTTCTGGAAGGCGATGTAAGAATCTTAATGTGGGAAGTGAAATTCAGAATCAAGAGAAGAGAGTGAAAGCAACTTTCTTCTGCTATGTTACCTTGCAAATGTACTTTGATTAAAAAATTTTAAGTAAAGAGATGTAAATCTCTGAAAGATCAAGTTACCCAACTTGCAAATCCCAGGGGGTTTATTGATTGTGTTCTATTCCCCTTCATGCGAACATTTGACAATGATCGTCATGTCAAGTAGATCCTTCGGAGTTAGGGCTCTTAGTCTGTGTGAATCCTGGGTCCCTTACTTATCAGTGACAGCAGGTACATAATTAACTGCTCTAAACTTCAGTTTCCTCATCTCACAGTACTGGCTGAAAGATGAAATGAGACCGTGCATGTTAATCATTTAGCATATGAAGTGCTCAATAAATGTGATCTATTATCATTATTAAAACTTTCATCTTACAGTTTGCCATTGCCCTTTTATAAATAATTCTTACTTGACTCTTGCTTTTCAGACTATAAAACATTATTATCCTGTCTTCATTTTACAATGAAGCCCCATTTTGACTGAGTTTCAGAGATGTTCAGTGGTTAGCCTAAGATCACAACCTAGGGTTTAAAAGCAGATCTTCTGACTTTAAGAGTTTTTCTCCCTCTTTTTTTTTTTTTTTTTTTTAAAGATTTTATTTATTTATTTGACACAGAGAGAGAGATCACAAGTAGGCAGAGAGGCAGGCAGAGAGAGGAGGAAGCAGGCTCCCTGCAGAGCAGAGAGCCCGATGCGGGCCTCGATCCCAGGACCCTGAGATCATGACCTGAGCTGAAGGCAGAGGCTTTAACCCACTGAGCCACCCAGGCGCCCGTTTTTCTCCCTCTTGATCATAGCTGTCTGTTGACCAACAAGCCCCCAGCTCCTATATTTTGACATGAAGTAATGTTTATTGTAAAATCCTAGGCATGAGGGACCATGAAGCTCTATATTACTTCATATGATACTTGGGACAGAGGCAACCAAAGTGCTACTTACAACTCAATTCTGACATGTACAACTTTCCTTAAAAAGATTTAAATAAATCTGTCTGCATGGTTAGCAATAATAGCACAAGAAGTTCAAAAACACAGAAAAGAAAAAAAAAAAAACACCTCACAAAGATGGCTAAATCACCTGTCCAAAAAAAATCAATACATGCTTCATTTACTCATGAATCTGATTACTGTTGTCCCAAATCTAGGCATTTTCATTAGAGGACTATGATGTTCAATAATTCTTTATATAACAGAAGTTGATCTGACCCAAGGATTTTTTTTTCCTGAACTAGAAAAGTAGGCCGATATTGGCATATTTATTTAGTAGACAAGACAGAGCATTTATACAATTTTCCCAAGGTCCTTCTGTGAGTTAAGGGCATAAATAGATTTGAGTTCAGTCGCTTGCTTTCTAATTTGCTTCAAATACCACACACCGAGATCACATTCTTCCCTGCTTTAATTTTTTCATAGGATTTTCCTGGAATCAGTTCGGAGTTTATTTTGGAATAATAAAGTATTACACTAAGCACACAGAGTAGACAGTACTGGAGTCTCATAAATTTCTTAATAGACTCAAAATAATTGACTTCCTTGAGTTTTGTTTTTTTTAAACAGTTTGGCTCAAACTGAGAATGCACATTTTTTTAATAGCTGTGACTTCTAAATGTTCTTCTTATGTATAAATGTATTTTAGTACAATGTAACTCTGCTTAGGAAAAATCCACTTAGTAGGAAATTCATTGGTATTCTGTAGTAGCACCATCTCTGTTCTGAACTATCCTAATGAGGAATCAATGAAATATAATGGCTCTAATAGGCTATACATTGAAAATTAATTTAATATTATTTATTTAATTGAAATCACCCCTCCACCCAAACACACACATGCATGTATGCACAGTGTAACTACCTCTGATGTGACTAAAAACTCTAACCCAGAAAGCATCATTTATTTTTAAATTTTTTTTTCAAAGATTTATTTAATTACTTTAGAGAAAGAGCGCACTCATGTGGGAGTGTGGGAAGGGGCAGAGGGAGAAGGAGAGGGAGAATCCCAAGCAGATTCCACCTTGAGCGTTGAGTCTGATGTGGGGCTGGATCCCATGACCCTGAGATCATGACCCGAGATGAAACAAAGAGTCGGATCCTCAACCAACTGAGCCACCCAGGTGCCCCAGAAAACATCATTTAAATCAGTCCTCTTCCTCAGACATCTTTGGAAGCATTTTGGATCAGACTTTTTCTTGCTACATGATGCAGTTAGAAATCTCTGTGCCACGTCTCAGCTGCCCAAAATTGAGTACTTAGAGAGAAAGAAGTAGTCAATGTAAGTTAAAATTCCTATTTTTTAATGGTGAGGTGGAAGGACAGCTATTGATTTAAGTGACCTCAAAATCCCAATCTTTTCCCCAGTAAATTCACTGGCATGTTCCATCTTAAATGAAAGAAAGATTTAAAAATATCTAGGTTGCAACTCCCACTGTGGGATATTCCTGGTTTAGAGTCCCAGGAGTCAAAATAAAGGGTCCTTTATCATAGTATACTCTAAGATCTTCAGAAAAAGATACAGCAGAGCCATATGATCAGTCTAGGTTCTCAAATTAGTCTTCCATAGTATATGTGCTGCCGAAGCGAGCACTCAAATTAGTCTTCCATAGTATAAATACATCAAGTTAGAACAACTGATTTAATGCAACTGATCAGGGAAATTCAAACTCAAAGTGTCATTCCCAAAGCTGCCATAACTAGAGTTACGAGCGTTTAGTTAAGGAGAACAAATGTGAGTTACCGATTATGAGAGTCTAAGTGTTCATTGTACTGAGGATTGCAAGAGAACCTGTAGGAACTAATTGTGAATATAAAATATCCCAACTCCACTCTTGAGAAGTGAGAAGCTCAGATGTGATTATACATATTTCTTATCAATAAATAATGGTAAAGCTCCTAACAGTCTCATAACTACTTATTAGAATTAAAGCTAGTGTTTGGAATCACGAAATGGTATGAGCCGAGTAGGCCCAAGAGAGCTTCGTGGAGAATGTAGTCTTGGATAATTTTCACACTTCGGTCTTGCAAATGGGTTTCTGAACCTGACCCCACAGCTTCAAGAAACCCAGATATCTTATACAAACCTTTGTCTGTATGTATAGGATATATATTTCTGGGGAAACCGTAAAGAGCTTTTATCAGATATAAGGCACTGTGTTTAAAACTTGCCTCATTACCAGATTGCTGGGAAAAAGGCAGAACAGGAAGCATCTCCTCCCAGGGATACAACTAGATAACACTCATATCAGTGTAAATAACCCAAAAAACACCTGAAGACTGGCAGAACAAACTCCACAACTAAATGCAGAGAAGAGGCCACACTGAAGAGACTCGGCAGGGAGCAAGACACAGTTGCAGGGCTCTTGGCGGGAGGGAGGGACCCCCAGGTGCAAAGAGGGAAGAGAAACAGACCCCCACAATGGGAAGCCTGCACCAGGAAGGTGAATCCCTGTAACATTTAGCTTTGAAAACCAGAGGCTGAATATCATGAGTTCTTACAACCAGTGGGACTTAAAAGCTTGAATTTTTGAAAATCGGCTGGCTCAGCTCTGGGAGGGCAGGGAGGGGAAAGGAGTCCTTGTCCTTAAAGAGGCAAAACAACAAATAGCCCACAGAGATACAGCATAGGAACAGCAGTTTGAAAACCCAGTTGAGGTTTATAGGTGGAAGAGCTGTTTACTCATCTCAGGGCTGTTCTGGGGGGATTCCTCCAGGAACAAAGGAGCTAGGAGGTGTTATTTCTCTCTCCTGCTCCCCAGCAAGATGCACAGGCACCTGCAGGAACCAGCTACCCAACTTGCTCCCCTCGCCCCTCTCCCCACCACTGCATGTTGGTGGATCTGTCTCCTCCAGCCAGGTCTGCCTCAGTCCCTGTGCTGCAGGTCTGCACCCCCGGAAGGCCTGCTGTGAGCAAACCTTGCAAACATTATCCATCCAGCCCCTGCACGTTGCAGATCCGCCTCCTCCAATATACTCTTGGCCAGAGCCCATCCGAAGCTGTGTCCCAAGCCTGGCAGTGTGCCAGAGCCCCCAAGAGGGGTCAGCACCACTCCAAACACACTCCTGCCCCAGAGAGAGGGAAAGATAACCCCACACACCAGTCAGGCTGTGGCACTAGCAGGGAACAACACAGGGAAAGCACGCTGCAGTTTGGTGCTCTGACCTTTCACAAATGCCTGGTTTGACTCAACTCAAGACGAAGAAAGCCCCAGACTGGCCCATTAACACCACCGGAACGAAACACTGCCCACAAGAGGTAAAGAGAACCATGGCAGATGACTGGACTGAAGGAAAAAGCAGCAGAGCTACAAGAGCAGGGCACGCACAACACGTACAGGAGACACACTGAAAGCCAGGTTCCCGTGAAGAGGGGGCATTGCACTGCAGGGCACTACAGGGCTTATTCTTCATAAGGCCACTACTTTCAAGAGCAGGAGACATGGCTGACCTTCCTAACACACAGAGACAGACAACAGGAGACACTGGAACATGTGCCAAAGAACAGAACAGAATCAAGGCAAGAGACCTAAGCAAAACAGAGATAAGTCATGCGTCTGATAGAGGATTTAGAATAATGATCAAAAAGATACTCACTGGACTTGGGTAAAAACTGGAGGACATCAGTGAGACCCTTAACAAAGAGATAAGAAAGAACCAATCAGAGATGAAGAACATAATAAATGAAATAAAAAATAGGCTAGATGGGATAAATAGTAGACTAGAGGAAGCAGAAGAATGACTCAGTGACCAGGAGGGCAGAGTAATGGAAAGTAATCAAACTGAGGAGGTGAGAGAAAAAATTAAGCAAAATAAGAAGAGATTTAGGGAACTCAGTGACATCATCAAGTATCACAATATATGCCTTATAGGGGTCCCAGGAGAAGAGAGAGAAAGAGGGGCAGAAAATTGATTTGAAGAAATAATAGCTGAAAACTTCCTGAATCTGGAGAAGGAACAGAAATCCACATCCAAGAGGCACAGATACCTCCCAACAAAAACAAGCCAAGCAGATCAACACCAAGGCACATAATAATTAAAATGGCAAAGAGTAGCGACAGAGAATTTTAAAAGCAGAGAGAGAATTGGCTTCACAGGTCAATTCTACCAAACATTTAAAGGAGAGTTAATACCTATTCTTCTCAAACTATTCCAAAAAATAGAAGAGGAAGGAAAACTTCCAAGTTCAATCTATGAGGCCAGAATTACCCTGATACCAAAACCAGATAAAGACTCCACTAAAAAAGAGAACTCTAGGCCAATGTCTCTGATGAACATAAATGCAAAAATCCTCAACAAAATATTAGCAAACTTAATCGACAATAAATTAAAAAAAATCATTCACCACCATCAGGTGGGACTTATTCCTGGGATGCAAGGGTGGTTTAATATTTGCAGATCAATCAAGGTGATACATCATATTAAAAAGGGAAAGAATAAAAACCATATGTTCATTTTAAGAGATGCAGAAAAAGCATCTGAAAAAGTATTACATCCATTCATGATAAAAATCCTCAACAAAGTAGGTTTAGAGGGAACATACTTCACCATATATTAAAAACTCATAGCTAACATCATATTCAATAGTTGAAAAACAGAGCTTTTCCCCTAAGGTCAAGAAGAAGGCAAGCAGTCTACTCTTACCAAATTTATTCAACACAGTACTAGCAGTCCCAGCCACAGCATTCAGACAAGAAAAAGGAATAAAAGAAATCCAAATTGGTAAGGAAGAAGTAAAACTCTCACTATTGGCAGATGACATGATACTGTATATAGGAAACCCTAAAGACTCCACCAAAAGAGTACCAGAACTGATAAAGGAATTCCATAAGAATAAAAAATATTATACAAAAATCCACTGCATTTCTGTATACTAATAATGAAGCAGCAGAAAGCAAATTAAGAAAACAATCAGATTTACAATTACAGCAAAGATAACAAAATACCCAGGAATAAATTCAACCAAGGAGGTGAAAGACCAGTATTCTGAAAAGTATAAATTACTGATGAAAGATATTGAAGATGACACAAGTGGAAAGATAGTCTATGCTCATAGATTGGAAGAACAAATATTCTTAAAATGTCCATAACTTCCCAAAGCAATCTATAGATTTAATGCAATTCCTATCAAAATACTAACAGCATTTTTCATAGAACTAACACAAACAATCCTGAAATTTGTGTGGAACTACAAAAGACTCCAAAAAGCCAAAGCAGTTTTGAAAAAGAAAAGCAAAGGTGGGGTATCACAACTCCAGATTTCAAGTTATACTACAAAGCTATTGTAATCAAAATAGTATTGTACTGGCACAGAAAGAGACACACACATCAATGGAATAGAACAGAAAGTCCATAAATAAACCCATGATTATATGATCAATTAATCTTTAACAATGGGGGCAAGAATATGCAATGGGAAAAAGACGGTTTCTTCAACAAATGGTGCTGGGAAAACTGGTCAGCTACAAGAACGGAATGAAGCTGGACCACTTTCTTACACCCCACACAAAATAAACTCAAAATGGATTAAGGAGCTAAATGTTGAGACCTGAAACCAAAAAATCCTTGAAAAGAGTACAGGCAGTAATTTCTCTGACATTGGTCATAGCAACATCTTTCTAGATATGTCTCCTGAGGCCATGGAAACAAAAGTGAGAAACTATTGGGACTATATCCAACCAAGAACTTTTGCATGGCAGAGGAAACAATGAAATCAGAAGACAGTTTAGTGAATGGGAGAATATATTTGCAAATGACATATCTGATAATGGTTTAGTATTCAAAATATATAAAGAACTTTGACTCAGCATCCCCAAAACAAATAATCTAATTAAAAATGGGCAGAAGACATGAATAGGCATTTCTCCAAAGAAGATATAGAGACGGCCAATAGGCACATGAAAAGATGCTCACATCACTCATTAGAGAAATGCAATCAAAACTACAGTATCACCTCCCATCTGTTAGAATGGCTAAAATCAAAAAGACAAGAAACAATAAATGTTAGTGAAGATGTTCAGAAAAAGGAATCCTCATGCACTGTTGGTGGGAATGCAAATGTTGCAGCTACTGTGAAAAATAGTATGGAGGTTCCTCAAAAAATTAAAAATAGAACTACCCTATAATCTTAGTGACCGCACTAGTAGGTATTTACCCAAAGAATACAAAAATGCTAATTCAAAAGGATATAAGCATCCCTATGTTTATAGCAGCATTATTTACAATAGCCAAATTATGGAAGTAGCCCAAGTGTCCATCAATAGATGAATGGATAAAGAAGATGTAGCATATACATGCAACATACAATGCGATATTATTCAGCCATAAGAGGAATGAAATCTTTTGCCATTTGCAACAGAGAATATAATGCTAAGTGAAAGAAGTTGGTCAGAGAAAGACAAATACCATATGATTTCACTCTCACGTGGAATTTAAGAAACAAAACAAAGAAAAAAAATTAGACAAAGCAAAAAAAACCAGACTCAACTATAGAGACCAAACTGATGCTTAGCAGAGAGGAAGTGGGTGGGGGATGGGTGAAACATGTGAAGGGGAAGAAAGCGTATACTTCTTATGAGGAGCACTGAGTAATGTGTAGAATTGTTAAATCACTATATTGCATGCTTAAACCTAATTTAATACTGTATGTTAACTATATTGGAATTAAAATAAAAAAAAATTAAAAAAACCCTGCCTCAATATCTTAAAAACCACTGATTTTAATTTTTAGGAATTTGCTTTAAGAAAACAGGGATGTACATAAAGATATTTATGGCCACATTATCTGTAATAGGGGAAAAGAAAAAGAAACAAGTAAATTTTCCACATTTGGGGGGCAGAATAAACAAATCATGGTAAGGCATAAAATGGGATACTGGAAGCCATAAAAAAATCACGAGGCGAAAGAGAATTGATTCACATGAGAACTATTCACCATACCTTATGTAAAAAAAGGTTATAAAAAAAGGAATGACTGTCACAGGCAATTCAAGGAATGATCTGAAGTCCTTCTGAGACCAGACTGACCCCAAGCCTCTAGTGTAAAGACTGGAAGCCACATGACTCTGGGAAGAATAGAACTCCAAGATAAAAAACCTCAGAATGGGTTAGTAGGAAGTATCTTCATTGAGAATTGGGCTAGAGTAAGGAGTTGTTAAACTGGGAGAATTAAGACAGACAAGTGAGAAATGTACCTGAATGTAACTTAGGTTTTATCCTCGTTAAAAATGCCCCCCTTCACAGTGATATGTAGGAGCAAACTAGGTGACAAGGGAATAAGAAAAATCAACAGCTTGTAACCATTCAGTAAATACCTGATTCAGGCAAGGTACGTTAATGGATCTGAAAACCACTGGTGAAAGGTGGAAGGTTGATGGGGCACAGGTTATTTATTAATTACAAAGAGAAACAGGATGCTTATAATGGAAATCTCTGGTCAACTCCACTCTAACAAATGATCAGACTTAGCATAAACAAATCATGATACAACTGGCATTAGGGGCCTAGTGATACGATGCAAATGGAGAATTTCAAAGTACCAAAGCAAGAATCTCATACATTCGTATTAGGGAATATTCTAGACTAAATATGTCAGTATCATGAAATTTACCAAAAAAGGGGCAGAGGAACTCTTCTCTGTTAAAGGAGACATAAGAACATGATGACAAAATGCAATGCTTGATCCTTTAATGGATTCTGGATTAGGGGGAAAAAAAATCAGAAAAGGTATCATAGAACAACTGGAAAAATCTGAAAATGGACTGCATATCCCATAATATGTATCAGTGTTCAATTGTGAGGTGTGAAAATAGTGTTGTGATAATACAGAAGAACGCCCTTGTTCTCAGATATACAATGAAGGGGCGCCTGGGTGGCTCAGTGGGTTAAAGCCTCTGCTTTGGGCTCAGGTCATGATCTCAGGGTCCTGGAATCGAGCCCCGCATTGGGCTCTCTGCTCAGCAGGGAGCCTGCTTCCCCCTCTCTCTCTGCCTGCCTCTCTGCCTACTTGTAATCTCTCTCTCTCTCTCTGTCAAATAAATAAATAAAACCTTAAAAAAATAAGATATACAATGAAGTATATAGAGGTAGTATTATGCCTGTAACCTATTTTTGAACAGTTCAATTAAAATAAAAGAAAGAAAAAGAAATAAGAGATAAGGCAAACATAGCAAAAAAAAAAAAAAAAAGCCAACACTGGTGGAACTCAGTAAAGGATAAAATATTCATTCTTTTACATAAATTTTTAAGTCCAAGTAAGATAATAATTAAAATTTATTATTATTAAATTATTATTAAGAAGAAAACTATCCAGAGAAGAACAATATGCTACTTTTCGTTCCGAAGAAACATGCTTGAGATGCTAGTTTTAATAGTCAGCCCATAAACTATCCTAGGTTCCTCCTACAGGTACTGGGGCAATGCGTACTGAGTAGAGCACATTTAGAAGAGTGAATCATAAACTTCTTCAAAGTTAAATCTGCAAACCTCCCATACATATTATCAGAAATATCACAGGCATTATAAAATTAAGATGAGATTTTTTAAAAGATTTTATTTATTTATTTGACAGAGAGAGAGATCACAAGTAGGCAGGCGGAGAGAGAGGGGCGGGGGAAGCAGGCTCCCCGCTGAGCAGGGAGCCCGATGTGGGGCTCCATCCCAGGACCGTGAGATTATGACCTGAGCTGAAGGCGGAGGCTTAACCCACTGAGCCACCCAGGAACTCCTAAGATGAGATTTTGATCATACAACAAAATGCTGGTACACCCCTGCCCCCAACGTTAGCAAACGAAGAAATCACTTCCACTCAAAATGCAGAGCTAGTGAAAACCTGAGGTTTAGAAAAAGCAATGAATCAGTCTATAATCCAATTCTTCAGAGACACAGTCTATTTCCTTGCTGAGCAGTATACTCTCCATAGGACCTTGTGAATGACTTTTAACATGCTGTCCCTTCCAACTGAAGATGACCAAGGGTGAGGGAGCAGAGGGGGAGTGGGCAGAGAGAACTGCGTAAGCAGGGTTAGAAAAGTACAGACTACGGGCACTTTGTTCTCGCCTCCCTGAACACCCCCTAGATGTGTTCTGAAAAAGCTCTCCTCACACACTCTTCCAAACGTGACATGTAGCAAGGGTCTATTAGAAAAAAAAGTGAATGCAAACATTAAAAAAAAATTGTGAGGTCCTAATCATTACTAGATTGTTGGGACAATTAGACCTTTGTGCCTCATGCACCCCTCTCCTGTTAGAGCAGAGCATACTGCCTGTAGGGGGCTTGTCATGGCTCACGTGGGCAAGTGCTCTGTGGGAGGCACTGCTGAGGGCCACTGTTGCTCTCTCCTGTGATCAGATCAACTCTTTCAGTCAGTGCAGTGAAAAGACATCAAATCCACAAGTTATACCCTTAATGTATCCAAAGTGTGTCTAGGCATAAAAGCTTGATCCCCATTTGTAGTTTGGTAGACACAATAATAAAAAGCATGGCATACCACAGGAGAAAGCCTAAAATGCCAGATCCTTGAACAAGAAAGTGAAAGGGTTGATATTACAAAAGAAACTGAGTGACAATACACTTTCTTCTCCTGTTCAGCAGTAAGTTCTATTTCAGCATCTCCTTGTACTGCGTGTTAATTATTGCTCCATAAAGTACATTTAAAGAATGTCTTAGGGGCACTTGGGTGGCTCAGTCGGTTAACGTCTGCTGTCAGCTTAGGTCATGATCCCAGGGACCTGGAATCCAGCCCTGTGTCAGGGTCCCTGCTCAGCAGTGGGGAGCCTGCTTCTCTCTCTCCCTCTGCCTCCCCGCAGATGGTGCTCTCTCTCTCAAATAAATAAATAAAATCTTAAAAAAAAAGAATGCCTTGATAGCTTTATTAAAAGCAGTATTTCTGAATATTATCAAGCTGTAGGTCATTAGCCACTCCAACTGAAGAAACACATGATGGAAGGGCAGGGCTCTTTGACTCTTTCTTTCTAAAGCATGTAATCTTACAGACAGAGTAGAGAAAAATGGCCAGAAGGAGATTTGGTAACATTAGCAGACAGATCCTGTATGTAGTGTTTCTGTTCTTCCAGTTTTGGTCTTTGAAAAAGATGCATTGGTAATCTTAGAGAAATGGGGGAGTGGGAAATAAAGTAGAGTTTCCCAGCTAAAGTGCTAAAATGGTAAACTGAAGTTGTTTTCTAAATTACCTAACAATCTAAGTAACAAGAGATCCTGTCTATCGCTGAGACAGACAGACAGAAGCAGACAAGGAAAGAAGACCAGAGACCATGACAATCCCCTAGCTGAAACTGATAGTCAATTAGTAAAGGCCCTTGGAAAGTCTGATTATAGGATTACAGGTGCCTTAAAAGGAGCCTACTCATCAAAATCTGCATATACGGTTTGGTTAGGAGGTAGAGGACAAATTAACGAAATAGAAAATGGACATATGGCACCAAGGTACTTGTAACTGACATTTAGACAAAAATAATTAAAATTAATGGTTTATGTTTAATTTCAGGTGCTTTAACAGAAATACAACCTGATAGTTTAAAAGTATATTAAGCAGGGCAAGAAAACCAACAGAATGTGTGTGTGTCTAATGTATATGAATATGTATAGGTATATGTAGATATATCTAGAAAGAGGTTTATTTAAAGGGACAGGCTCATGTGATTACTTATTTAGCAAGTAAGGGGTAGGCCACCAGACTGGAGACTCAGAAAGAAGAGTTGCAGTTTGAGTCCAAAGGCCATCTGCTGACAGAACTCCTTGCTCAGTGAGGGCAGCGGGTAGGGAGGTACCAGCTTTTTATTCTACTCAGACTTGTGAGTGACTGGATGAGGCCCACTCATATCACAGACAGTAATCTGCTTTACTCAAAGTCCACCAATTTAAATGTTAATATTATCCAAAAAATACTTTTACAGAAATATCTACAATAACGTTTGACCAAATATCTGGGCACCTTGGCCTAGCCAAGTTGACACATAAAATTAACCATCATAAAACCCTATCTTTGGGACCTAAAAAGAAGTAATGCTATCACTTACGAGTAGTAAATCAGATTCCAAGGAATGCTTCTAAGGAAGGAAACAACAAACAAACTAGCTGCAAGGGCTAAAATAATAAATGTAAAGTTATGAAATAAGATAAAAATTCTCAGTAAAGTAGGAATAGAGGGAAACTTCCTCAACTTGATAAAGAATACGTACAAGAAACCTGGAGCTAACATCGCACTTAATAGTGAGAAACCAGGAACTTTCCCATTAAGATCAGGAACAAGGCAAGGATATTCCCTTCACCACTCTTTTCAACATTGCACTGGAAGTCCTAGTTAATGCAATAAGACAAGAAAAAGAAATAAAAGGTATACTGATAGAGAAGTAAGAAGTTATGAAGTAATACTAGGTGTCACGTTTTATATATGGGTGTTTTCACTTACTACCTTTGATCTTCACCAAAAACCAATGAACAAGCCCCCTCCCCTGCCCCGCCCCCACCGCCAAACTAAGAAGAGCTATGACCTAACTGTAATTTAGTAGGATCACTGTACTGATTCCATGTAATAAAGGAATAACTAATGTACATGAAGTGATTTTATATTTACAAAGGGTTTCACATTTAAAATCTTACTTGATTCTTAAAACTTTGTATGGTAGATAGGGCTGGTATATTCATGATTAGTGGTGCCAGAGTTCAAACTTAGATCCTTTAACTCCAAATCTTGTGCTTTTTACACTATTTATATGAATTTCTAGAGTATGCTCTTCTCTCCTGACATACAATTAGGTTTTAAAATATGAATGCAATTCTTCATCAATGTCAAGTTCTGACTTTCATCTTTTCTACCTTCTAGGCCTGTATCTCATGGTACATAAACCTACTGAAACCAGAAAAATCATAGAATGCTCTAGAAATATGCTGTCTAATATGGAAGCCACTAGCTATAAATGGTGATTTAAATTTAAATGAATTAAAAGTAAAGATTCAGTTCCTTAGTCACAACAGCCACATTTCAAGTGCTGAATCAACAGGCACAAGTGGCTAGTGGCTACTGTGTTAGGCAGGGCAGACATGCAACATTTCTATCAGCAGAGACAGTTCACAGGAAGACTTAGAGATTAATCCATCATTTCATCCACTGCCCAGCAGAAAGGACCAAAAGTTATGGACTAAAAGTTATGTAACCCATTCAAGATCACACAGCTCAACAGTGCAAAATGTAGGTCTCTGCACTCCAAGTCATTTGTTTTTCATGCTACAGAATAATCTTACTAGATGAAATCCAACAGATCCACATAAATATCAACCCACAGTTAGCAGAGAACTAATTCCTAGGCATTCTTTTAGAACATACTGCCCAATTTTCCTTTCCAAGCTTCTAAACTCTCTGTCCCCTTTCTCTTAAAACCTTATCCATTAATGGGAGTAAGGAACACAGACAGGAGGAATTCAATGTTCATTAATTGAACACAGATTTAACTATCTTCTTTGTGCTGCAGTTAGCCAGAGTTGTTTTATGTTGACTGCAACTAAGGATCCTGCTGATATACGGGAATGGGGATATACGGGAATGGGGAGGGAAAGAACATGGAGACTATCTTCCAAGCTGAAATTTGCCTCTAATTAAAAGTCAACTTCATGTTCCCAATTTGGGGATCAGAGAAGAAGTGTTATCTCCTCTGGTAAACTGAAAGCGCCTTGAAGGCCTGGCTCATTACAGATTCTGAATAAATCTTGTTGAATGATACATTATTTCATAAGGTTTTGCCTTTGAGATAAGAGCAGAGGATGACAATAATAAGGAAAAAATAGCCACCGTCCTTCTTCTAGCAACAGGACAGACTGGTCAGCCTTCACCTTGACCCAAGCTAACAGGTAATCCCTGGTATACTGCTAGTAATGAGCATCAGCTTCATAGCACTTAATTTTAAAATTTCTGTTCTCTGGCAAAATGATTAGTTGCTAAAAGCGCTGGGTATAACCTCTAAAATTGCTCTGTTCCCTCATCTCTAAAATGGGTATAAGACGTACCTCATGGGGTCAAGGGAGGATTAAATGGAATAAAATCGTTAACCCCTACAAAAACATTAAGGACTATCATGACTGATTTTTAAGCTCTTCAGTAGAGGTCAAAGTATGTCTTAATTTTCCATTCATGTGGAAAACTATTACCTCTAAAGTTGAAAACTATCTATAAATGACCACATCAGAAATAAGGAAAACATAAGAACACCGTTACATTATTGCAATAGCTCCTGACTTTAGAAAGCTCAGTCATTTTGGTAAAACTTAAAGCGCAGACTTCGTGCTTTTTAAATCATTCACCTCATTAGCAAAATATGTTTACGCATGCAAATCTAATGTATGTCTATATTTATTTAGATGTTATCCACATGTGCTCCTGTGCTATTAAATTATGCACATTATAAGTATAACTATAATTATAAGCAGAAGTCCCATATCTCCATTTTGTACCTCACAGGACTGTCCTGCGTAATCTCCCCACCTCACCTTGAAGATCAGGAGGATGACAGACACTTTTTTTTTTTTTTTTTTAAAGATTTTATTTATTTATTTCACAGAGGGAGAGAGATCACAAGGAGGCAGAGAGGCAGGCAGAGAGAGAGAGGGGGAAGCAGGCTCCCCGCTGAGCAGGGAGCCCGATGTGGGCCTCGATCCCAGGACCCTGAGATCATGACCTGAGCCGAAAGCAGAGGCTTTAACCCACTGAGCCACCCAGGCGCCCATGACAGACACTTTTAAAGTAAAGCAATGTTGGAATTGATGTTTTAATCACTGGTTGTATTAAAATTAACCTACTTTACAGAGGGATGTTAGAACATTATAAAATTCCAGAGTAGCAAACCCTTCTCATGATGAGCTTGGTCCGTCTGTGCCTGGACATCTTTAGTGATTATCAGTGAAAGGGAGGGAGTCATAATGTCAGAAATAGTTTATTCAGGAGTTGAATGGCTGCTTTATTGATTCACATAGTAATTTCCTTTCTCCCTAATACAGAATGTGAGCAGCATGAGGACAGGGGCAGGGACTAGATCTGGCTTACTTACTGCTGTGTTCCAATGTCTAAAAGTGTCTCATACATAAAGATTTGCAGTATTAATGTATAAATGGTGAGTGGTTTTTTTAAGAAACCCCTTCCTCACACCTAGTCTCACTTTATAATGTAATAATAGCAACAGCGGCACTTTTCACACTTACTTTGTGCCAAGCACTTTTATCAAAAGCACTTTTCACATTATTAACGCACTGAATCCTCACAACCACTTTATAATGTAGATACTGTCAAAACTGTCATCTTAGCTGAAAAAAGTGGGACACAGAGTGGTCAAGCGGCTTGCCCAAGGGTTGGGGCTGGTGAGTGGCTGAGCTGGGATATGCTGGGCCAGTGTGACTCTTGGGTCCACACTTGTAACTACGGCATGCACAGAAGACAATGTCTAATCTCCTTCATGGGAAGAGCTTTCAGGTATGTGAGGGCAGACCTCCTGAGCCTTTCCCATTCATCTTTTTTCTGAGCAGAACATTCTAGAGTCTTCAAATGCCTAGCCCATGATGTGGATTCAGTCCTTCGACACCTGTGGGTCTCCTTCTCCTTTGGGAGTTTGGTCAAGTCTGTCCCTAAAAGGTAAAGAATCCAGCCACAGAGTCCACGGGGCCCTGGGTATGAGTCCCAACGTTGCAAAGTCACTAAGTGACTCTGTGCAAATAACTTCAGCTTACAATGCCTCAGTTTCCTCTCCTGAAAAATGAGTTGATAAGAGTTCCTTCTTTGCAAGAGGGCAAATTGTCCTTTTGTCCAAATTTTTCTCCCAGGAAGAGGCTTGGCACAGTACATCACTAGCAAGGGAGACACATTAGCATTCATTTGGACAGTAACGCTGAACTTTATGGGAACATATTGTACTGATTTGGGAAACAGCTTTCTTCTCTTTTCATTGGAATGATTTGGCCCTTTAACTTAATTTTATATGGTGACACTGACTCAATTCTCTCTGTCTCTTGCTACACTGTTCCTCCTTTTCTCACAGGAGAAAAATCCTCATAAAAATAATTTGTAATACATCAAAATATTGATAAGAACCTTAAACCTTAACGTCTGAAGATATCTGTAGGCATGATTTATTGCAGAAGTTCCACTGTTATAACTTGGCAATTAGGAAATATTGATAAATGCAAACATATTATTGATGTCAATTAAAAAAAGCACAAGATTGATGAGCCTCCCAGAGTGCTTTGACACAAACAGTTAGAGAGTAATGTCCATCAATACACATCTAACCACTATAAATGCCCAGGGAAATTAGGCTGCCAGGAAACAAAGGGTGCTTTCACATTAGCAGTGAGATTATTTAAACAGATGAGCCTCTAGTCAAGAGGAATACCTAACAGAACCTCAAGTAAAGTCCGACAGAAGAAAACAGAAGGCTTACTGGTGATTCGTGATATAGGCAAGGAAAGTATTCAAGAGCAGTCAAAGATCGGAACACACACTGACTTAGCTAAAGGCTGGGTCAAGTACCTGAGCTGGTTAGACCTGCCTATGTAAGTGAACAGCATACACCGAGCCAGAACCTAAAGAAAAAGATAGTTTTTAGGTAGTACCTCAGAACATATTTTAATATTCCCGTATACCCTATCTTAGAGGACCTGAAAAGAGGCTTACATTTATTTTAAAAGGATGACATAAACGATCAAGGCTCCATTCTCCATGCATGGGGGAGAGGAAGGATTTGAACCTGCATTAAGTATGGGGAATCTGCGAAGGAGAATTAGTTTAAGGGAAGGTAAGAGAACTCATTAAGTTTTGGTCATGATGGCTCTCAAGTGCTGATAAAACACCCAAGTGCAAATATCTACTAAACTGAGGCTAAAGGTTTACATGAAAGAGAGGAGCAGATAGGAAGTTTCAAGGAATAAATGATATCAGATCTGTAAAGAATAAGGCTATAAAAAAGACTGACTGACTTTGTGGTAAGGAGGTCTATGCTTTTGAGACAACAGCTGAATTTTTGTAGGGAAGAAGGTAGAGTGACAAAAAAAAAAACAAAAACAAAAATAAAAACAAAACCGGGCACCTGTGTGGCTCAGCCAGTTAAGCAGTGCCTTCAGCTCAGGTCATGATCCCAAGGTCCTGGGATCAAGTCCTGCATTGGGTTCCCTGCTCATCAGAGAGCCTGCTTCTCCCTCTCCCTCTGCCTGTCACTCTGCCTATTTGTGCTGTCAAGTAAATAAATAAAATCTTAAAAAAAAAAAAAATGAACCAACACCTGCTGTGTGAAAGAATTCTGAAAGGCAAAAGCACATTACTCTGGTCATCCAGGAAGTTCACCTCTTCAATCCAAGCTCAGGGAAGGCCTTGTGGAACACTGAAAGACAGGATTCTCATCCAGAGCTTCAGATCATCTGACTCAAACCCTGGCTGCCCAATGCACACAGCTAAGCCACAACTAACTTTCACACATTGTAAAATCAATGAGGGCTTAATCTGGTTCTCACAGAGAGCTGGGGTTTAGATCTAGAGAAATGCTGGCCTGAGGTTCTTGGGGACAAAACAAATGTATAAAAATTAACAATCTTAACCTTTCCTTGAATGTTCTGGTTGTTTTATGTATAAAAGGTATATACTATATCACTTCCCAGCCACTAGGATGGCTGCAAGTATTTGCAAGAATGTGGCAAAATTAGAACCTTTACACATTGCTGATGGTAAGGTACAGTGGAGCACTTACTCTGGAAAACAGGCTGGCATTCCTTAGAAAGTTACACAGTTACCATGTGAGCCAGCAATTCCACTCCTAGTATATAGCCAAGAGAAATGGAAACATATGTTTGCACTAAAATTTGTACACTAGTATTCACAGAAGCATCACTGATAATAGCAACAAAGTGGAAATGGCCCAAATGTTCATCAGCTGATGAATGGGTAGATAAAATGTGATACAGTCAAAGAACACTATTAAAAAGGAATGAAGTATCAATACATACTATGAATGGATGAACCGTGCAAACATTATGTTAAAGGAAAGAAGCCAGTCACAAAAATAAATTCCATTTATATGAATGTCCACAGTAGGTAAATCCATAGAGACATAAGGGAGATCGGTGGTTTCCAAGGGCTGGGGGAGACTGGGTTGGGGAGAAATGGGATCATTGATGATGTGTATGGCATTTCTTTTGGGATGACTGAATGTTCTAAAATGATTGTGGTGATGGTCATGCAATTCTGTCAATATACTAAAAGCCATTGAACTGTATAGTTTAAGTGGGTGAATTTTATGATATGTGAATTATGTCTCAATAAAGCTGTTATTAATTTTTTTAAAGATTTATTTATTTGAGAGAGGGAGCATGAGCTCAGGGGTGGTGGGGAGCAGAGGGAGAGGGGGCAACATAGAGAGTGTGCAGGGGGAGGGGCAGAGGGGGAGAGAGAGGGAATCTCAACCAGACTCCCTGCTGATTATGAAGCCTGAAGGGGGGCTCGATCTCATGACCCTGAGAGTATTACCTGAGCTGAAGTCAACAGCTGGATGCTTAACGGACTGAGCCACCTATGTGCCCTACCCCTTTTAAAAAATACTTATTTACTAGAAAGAGAGAGAGAAAAGATTCAATAAGGCTGTTATTTAAAGAAAAAAGGCATACACTGACTGTTCTAGCAAATTAAGGAACACATGATTTAGTGAAATCTACACAATATTGGCCTTCACTAGGGAAGAACAGATTGAACTGCCAGATTTCATCAGAAAGTTTACCAACGGGCTGAATCTTGATTGGTTCTGGAATTGAGAAAAATCAGACTAGGAAATTTCCAGACAACAGCCTCAGAAAAATTTGGTGTACCAGCAGGCCAACCCACCCCAATTTAAGCCCTGATAATCCAGTTCCTTTGAGTGCTAGAACATTTGGCCGGTGCGTTAGCATTTGTCACCAGGCTGGCTCCCAAAAGCTGCTGCCCTGTTATGCTTCCCCTGGTCTCCTTGCTGTTCCCATGGTGATCTATCTGAGAGGAGATGTTGAGGACAACTTGTGCATCCGAGGGCTGCGGTGCTTCACAACAGACCAAAGTAAGGAGCACACACCCTATCAACTATCCTGAAAGGCTGAACAAATCCTATATGTATCTTTCTTGATCTATAGCTCTATTAACCTTCTTTTTTTCCATCTATTCCCCCTGAAAGGAGAGAAGGTGCATGACTTCTTGAATAATTTTACCTGCACTTGGACGATGGCTGCTATGCAGACACAAGACTCTACAGATCTTCTTATCGCCAGGGTTTATGTGGCAGGCAGTGGCTCAGAGGGTTAAGCCTCTGCCTTCAGCTCAGGTCATGATCTCAGGGTCCTGGAATCGAGCCCTGAATCGGGCTCTCTGCTCAGTGGGGAGCCTGCTTCCCCCTCTCCCTCTGCTTGCCTCTGCCTACTTGTGATCTTTCTGTCAAATAAATAATTAAAATCTTAAAAAAAAAAAGAAATGCAGGATGGATGAGCTACAATTTACATGAGCAGCAAACCTTCAGTTGCACTAGAAAATATCCCTAAAAGAGTGTTAAATAACTTCTCCCTGAGATGAAGACTGCATTTCTGAGAAGACATCTCTGCCATTCTTTGGACACTAAGCTGTATTATTCTACTTGGTTGCTAAAAATGTTGTCTTGTGCTATCAGCCAAACCCCAAAGAGCTTCATCAGGTGTATGCACACTATGGGAACACAAGAGATTTCCAGTTGTAGTAAGAGAGAGTTTCCTTGTTCAATATATAAGAGAAGTTAGAGTCTGAATCCCTGTGAAAGTATAACAGAACAAAGATGATCCCTGCGGCAACGATTAATTTAGAGAGACCCAGAGAGCAGCAGTTACAAAAATCAAAGACAACTTGCTAGCCTTCTGGAGAACAGGTACTCAGTGCAGGGTGACAGGTTCGGGGCACGACCTGTTCAGGGGCTCAGTATCAACTCCTGGTTCTCAACCTTGGTTGCATGTTGAAATCACCTGGGGAATTTTAACACTACTGATGTGAGTCCTACCCTCAGAGTCTCTAATTCCATTGGCCTGGAATTTGTGAAAGCACCCAGGTGGTTCTAATGTACAATCAAGGCTGGGAACCATGAGCAGAAAGTGAGTTCTGTCTTTGACGATCCCACTAAAGATCAGGTAGCTTTTGGTTCCCCCAGTAGTGTAAAATACAAAATATAAAGCTGAGTTAAACTAAATCCTATGTGTATTGCGACACAGAGGCACAAAATGTGTTAAAATTAAGATGGAAACTTTCTTCTTCTTGGGGAAATGTATGGTTGTTTTGAGACTGATTATAGTTTTCCTTTCCAAACATTAGAGTGCTTAGATAATGGAAAACTTCACTTGTGTCTGGTTGCAAGTATTTGAGGTAAGTAAGTAACACGGGTATTTGATATGGAATGTGTTAGTCTTCATTTCCTTTTACTGTCAAGGAAGGGCTATAGGCAACCCGGCAAACCTTGGTAATGTATGCCTACAAGGTCCTCCTGGGTGCACAAGTGCATGCACAGGCATATGCCCTCCTTCTTGATGAGACACCAACTTCAGATCCCTGAAATGGCCTGAAAATCTACCAAAGCCTCAGATGGCCCTCGACTGGGGAGGAGGGAGAGGAAAGTTTATTTTGCTCATGCCACAAACTATCCCTTTCTTTGAGTGAGTCATTTCACTGGTCAGACTTAATTCCCTTCTCTGCCTTGTACTCAGCTCTGGGTCAGGCCTTTGGGTCTGCCTCCAAAGGGAACAATTTGTCTTTCAGATCCCGCTAGCAGTGAGGCTTGAAGAGTTCTGAGGGTTTGGGGGTGCTGCATCTCATTCTCTCTATGTGCACCCGAGGACCAGGGCATGGAGATCCAAGGGCACATTCCCCAGAAACCCACTCCTTGACTTTGACCACCCACTTGTTTTTAGTTGAAAGGGGTTTTCAGGAGCATCTGGGTGTCTCAGTTGGTTAAGCATCTGCCTTCAGCTCAGGTCATGATCCCGGGGTCTTAGGATCGAGTCCCAAATGGGGCTGTCTGCTCAGCAGGGAGCCTGCTTCTCCCTCTCCCTCTCTCTGCCACTCTGCCTGCCTGCTTGTGCTCACTTTCTCTGTCAAATAAATAAAATCTTAAAAAAAAAGTTACGTCTTTAAAAAAAGGGGGGGTTTCAAGGCTACAGGAGTATATCTAAATCAAATTTTTTTAAAATTCACTTTACTAAAATGCAATGAAAGATTGTACTTTCAGGCAACAAGGGATGGCGATAAAAGACCTCAGCTCAAATCTTGCCTTCAACCACTATGGCTAAGGAGTCTCCTTCTCCTTAACCCATCTCTTTGTGCCTTGGTTTCCTCACCTGTAAAACGAGGACATGCTGCAGAGTAGCTGTAAATGAAATGAACCATGCCTATAGCATGTGGCATAGAAGAAGAGATAAAAATGGTAACCCCTGTAGTCGCCATAGTCATTGAATAACTATAACAAGAATTAATTTTTATAAATGTTCAGTCAACCTCTAGTCACATTTTCTTGGTAATCTAAATTTCCTTCCTTCCTTCCAGATTTATTTATTCATTTATTTAGAGAGAGTGAGTGAGAGTTGGTGGAGGGGCAGAGGAGGAGAATCCTCAAGCAGACATTCCACTGAGCACAGAGTTGGGCATGGGGCTCAATCCCAGAACCCTGAGATCCTGAGGTGAGCCGAAACCAAGAGTTAGATGCTTAACCGACCGAGCCACCCAGGTGCCCTGGTAAGCTGAATTTTCATAATGGCTTTGTTTAAACAAAGAATTTAGAGAGAGAGCAAGCAAACAAGCAGGGGAGGGGCAAAGGAAGAGGGAAAGAGAGAATCTTAAGAAGGCTCCATGCCCAGTGTGGAGTCTGACATGCGGCTTGATCCCAGGATCCTGAGGTCATGACCTGAGACAAAATGAAGAGTCAGATGCTTAATGGACTAAGCCATCTAGGTGCTCCAAGCATATAGTTCATTCAGCAATATTTTCTCAGCATTAATAGTGTGTAAGGCACTGTGGTTAAGTGTGGGGACAGACACAGTCCCTTCCCTCAAGGAGACAAGGATCAAAATCCCTATTAAATGAAGAAACCACACATGCAACTCTCATGTCTTGTCCACCTCTATGAAGGCATATGTTCCAATGTGAAGTCTGTCATTCATCTGTCATCACAAAATAAGTTCCTCAAATACCGACCATTCTTAGCCCTCTCTGCCCCTCCTTTGGTAGCTTGTTCCAGCAGACACTCAATAGTGCTTAGGAATAAATACGGATTGTCTGAGATAAACATTACAGAAATCTACGGAAAATTTCCCCCAAGCTCTGCGAAGACATACCTTGTTGATCAGGCACTGTTCTCTGTGTATGAGCGTGAATGAAAAGACAAATGGTGGAACCAAATCTTTCTACCTGTATCATGTGCCCTGCTTGCCGGGTCCATTAAGGGCTCCTGGTTCTGCCTTCCTGTCTTCTGAACTTGAGGACACCTTTATTTATTCAAATAAAGGCACCCCCAGTTTCCACTTCCAAATACCAACTGGCCCTACCTGCTCTTTTTATTTTCCTGTGGCCTTTCCTTCATTGAACTGCCTGGCAGTCCGCAATGTGATGGGAACATCTAAAATAAGAAAGTAAGAATACAGGGACTGCGTTTCCCTTTTGCCCTCCCAATTCCATTCGGTGGATATGCTTTTATCCGCATGTGATAAATATTTCATACAGAAACTGTCACTTGGAATCTAGTCTTCGCAGCTTCCCTGAAACCCCGAAAAGCAGTTTGGAAAGTCAGACCTATATCACAACAAGTACCATATGCCAAGAGCCTGCAGATTAGCAAAGCCTCTGGAGTCGCCATGGAGGAGACCGGAGAACAGAGCCGCAGGAGAGGGACCCTCGGCGGCTCCCTTTCTGCATGTTTAGAGGTCTGGAACCAAACTGACACAGCTCCGTCATTTCAGCACTTGAGATTTTAGAAGTATGGAGAAAAACGAGCGGACATGGGTGCAAACACCTCTCATTCATCTGAACGTTCACTAGGGGCCAGGCGCTGGGCTGCATGCTTTATGGACACATTTCTCTATCTTCTCACCTCCCAGCAAGGTGGGAACAGGAGAAGGAGGTCCACAGGACGTCAGATTCCTACGTTCAGAAAGCTAGGGAGGGACCACCGGGATTCGAAACCACTCCTGAGTCCCTGGTCCCATGCCCTTGCTGCCTCCTAGCGGGGCAGGGAAATTGCAACTGAGTTTAACAGCCTTGTGGCCTACTGTTGGAATTCACCTCACCAGACTGGCTTTTGTTTTCAGCTTCTTCTGGCAGAGCCAAGACACTAATTTCCATAAGGAGCTCCTGGCTTCCTTTCTGGTATGAGCAGTAGCCATAAATTCAGGCAAAGCAAGATATTTAGTTTGAGGGCCAAGTGCTGGGTACTGAAAGTTAACTCTATAATTGGTGGGTGGTTTTGCTGATGTTAGAGGGTGTGAGCACACGTTATCCCCTTCTGTATTCACGAAGATGCGAGGAAGACTTCTGGTCAGAAAAGCCAAGTCTGCTGCTCTCACCCTGAGTCCTTCTGTGTCTTCCGACAAAGCTATCATGATTCTATGAAGGATTAATGGAAGGCTCACCAAATCTACAAGGCATCCGGAGTACCACGGTGAGCAAGGAAACAGTCCTGCCTCTCTGGAAGGTCAGAGGCTAAGGGAAGACATGCCTTATGAACATACCACTGCAGTGTTTGGTGGCTTGGCAGACAAGATTTCAGCAGGCAGGGAAGGAGGAGGACGGGCCCTCAAGGCTCTTGAAGTTCACATGGGGAGTGGTGAACGCAGAAAGGTGTTCGTTGGGTGTGTTCCCTGTATCTTGTGCTGTGCTGGTCCAAAGGACATGCCATGTCCCCAGCCTGCCGTCCGGCTGAGGAGAGACTCGGCTGCTCCCTCCAGTTGTGACACAGTGGCAGGGCTGCGTGGGCAGGACATCAAGCAGGGCTGTCCGTGGGACCAGCTCTGCGTGGCACACAGACGGGGGCAAGCTGTCTTCCTAACGTCCCTAAACCACCCAGCACAGAAAAGAGAGGTCCGTGTCTTGTGGGGAAAAATGGACTCAGTTCTAAAACACGTTTCAGTGAGAAAACTACTAGGTACTCTGAAAAACACGGATGTCTGCAAATTTCCCATAAGAGTGGAGTAACTGAAAAAAACAAAGCAGAGCACAAAGCGTGGCAATGCTCAGAACCTAGTTCGAAGCAAGAAGAACATTTGGTTTTGCTCTTTTTACGGGTCTCTCCTTCCCCATCCGTTTCCTTCTTAGGGGCCTGTCGAGACCCAGTGAAGAAAACCTCTTTAGTTAAGTGAGGTATTTACAATCTGTCAGCTGTCCGAAAGGGCGGCTTCTGTGCACAGTTCACAGGCCCCTTGACCTCACCAGGATTCGGGTAGCAGCCCCGCCTTCACTGGGTATTAAAACCTTTACAAAGTATAGCCAAAGGGTTTTCTCGAATCGACCCCGCTGCTGGGGCTGGCAACCAAGAATGAACATTACATAACTCAGCATTACATAAGCCAGTTACTCCCCCACGCTCAACAAAACACGCTGTCTGTGAGCTCAGGGAAGCTCGGTTTTCTTTTTAAAGTCAATTCAGTAAACAGAGGTCAGTGACATAACTCGCCCTTGGTCAAAATCCAACATTCCCACGTGTTTTTCTGGGACCTAACAATCGTTACCAATTATTTTCCGAATCAAAAATGTCCGGTGTGAGGGAGACCTCGGAGCGTCATGGAGCAGCCAGCCCCCTCCCGAGCCCCAGCAGTAAGGTGGTGGGAGAGGACTTGCCTGTGCACTGGCAGTGGCTGGGAGCAGACCCCCCGGGCGGTCGGCTCCTGGGCCCCCCAGCACTCAGCGCTTGGGTTTTTATTGGGCCCCAAAGGCATGTTCATCTCTATGCAGTTCTGGGATGCACTCACCTACTAGTGAGACAGAATAACCTGTTGAAAGAAACCCCATGTCTGATCTCAACAAGGCCGATTCACACACAAATTCCTGTGCCCCTGGAGATCCGGGAAACCAGTGCACCCAAGTCCTTACTTTTCACAGATGAGGCCTAAAGGGTCATGGACTTAGTGGCAATGCTACTGCTAATTTCTGACAGACTGAGGGGGAATTCCACGTGGCCTCTGGGTTGGTGCTATTTTCACTGCATTCTGGAGTTGAGGTGGGTGGGGAGAAGAGACGAATTTAGGCTGCATTTATTGGAAATGTTTGAGGAAAAGGAAAATATTTAAAATTCTGACTTAATTGTACACTAGCATTAATTGAATAAAACTAAGTTTATTATGGCGCCACATCTTAGAGAATTTTTAGAGCCTTTTGATTATTTATATTGGACCATTTCATGACATGACAGCCTTAATTACCAGATTGGGGAAGAGAGAAAATTTCTGACACAACATTTGGCCTTGGTATTTCAAAAACAGAGCAAGTACAAAACTAACATTAACTTCAGAATGGTACTCCTTGGCCTTGAGTAGAAAAAATGTGTGATGATAATATCTTAAGAGAAATTAAATAACATGACTAAGGCCAGAGAGGCTACTGAATTAGTGTTAGGACTTCAGGTGAGGTGGATTTGGCTCTAACCCTCTTCTCATGGCTACCACTCCTATTATGTCTCTGCATAAAACAACAATGGTTTTTTTGACTCATAGATGTATAATTAGGAGGTCTCTTTCCAACAGCACCAATGAATCTATTTCTCCTAAATATACAGATAAAACACATCGAGTTTGAAAAAATCCAACTGCAGACAGCAAGTGCTCAGGAAACAAGTGTATTTTCTCACACCTGCCCTGGGCACACAGGATCACTGGCTTCCTGCCGCCTCAGGGGATGTGGTTGCCACCTCAGGGGACATGGTACAGAAGCACAAATAAACATAAATGGGCCAAGTCCCCTTCACTGCCCTGCCTAGAAGGTGTGACATTGTTCCGCTGTCATTTTAGAAGAAGATCTCCTGCATAAGCATGACTGAAATTAACTTTGATTACTTGAAAGGACAAGCCAAGCAGCAAGGCATCAAAAGGTTTCCAGTGAAGGGCACTTCAGTGATAGCTTGTCAGGAAAAGCACAGTTGGAGCTGCAACCTTCAGATCTATGGGGAAATTCTGAGCAAACACTTCTTAAATAAGGTGGCTGAACTTTAACATTTTCAGACTGTAGTTTCTGTTTTTTTTTTTTTTTTCTTTTGAAGGCAGAGAGAGAAACAGAGTTTTCTGAGAGATGCTAAAGGAGATCAGCTCCTAGGGATAAACTATTCATGAGCCTACAAAAGGTAAGCTGTTACCTTCTAACACGAATTCTAAACGAGCAATTAGAAAAGGCAACCTAACTCTTGCCTTCTTCTCCCAACTCCAATGTCTTATTTACCCCTGCTAAGATCAGACCACCCACAGTTTGATATCTCTTCTAAGAACTGGCTAAAAAGTGAGAATAGATGTGGGCCCAGCATTCCCCTAACTGTGTACCCTTGGGGAGTTATCCCAACACGCAAAGTCTCAATTTCCTCATCTAACGCATGAGGAAAACGGCATCTTTCTCACAAGGCTGCTGTCAGAAACTGAGACAACATGTTCAAAATGGTTTGTGATGTCAGTGCGGGAAGAGGACACAATGAGCCAACACTGAGAGCAAGCATAAAACATCATCACCACCACCACCACTACCGACCAGCATCACCTTCATCAATATGTATCAATAAAATTATCTCTTTACACATATGGTGAATGAGGCGAATAAACAAGGACCCCAGGATCACATAGTATGTTCTTATCAGAGCTGAGATGACAACTTCCACCTCTTGCTATGGATCAATGTATTTTCTGCTCCAGAGTTAGTTCATGGTATCTGCTTCCACTTTAGATGCTTCAGCAACAAAAATGGTTCTTCAAGGAATTCAAGAGTGAAAAGCTCAGTAGGCTAGATGTAAGAAGGATAACAGAAGTTCCCAAATGAAAACCCAAGCAAAACTTTCTATAAATAGCATTACTGTTGCTTATCTCATGAGCTCTTCTGAACACACAAATATGAAAAAGAGCTATTATTGTATATGAAAAATGCAGAGGTGGGCTAGGCTTCTTCTAGAAAGAAAATGGAATCTTGTTTTGTACATGTCAACCTTGGAGGGGTCAAGCAAATTGAAGGCACAATCGCTAACTCAGAGGCATTTCTTCTATGGGAATGCCATCAGTGGGAATAGTATTGGCCCAGGCTCGAGGATTTACTAGAATTTCTAGAAAATGCAGGGAGGGAGGAAATTAGTTTAAATTCTTCTATGAAGAAGTTTTTTTTTTTTTTATAGCTGCAGAGAAACTATATATTGAATAGACTGGAAAAAAATGAATGTCATACATAGGCCAAGCTATAAAAGTAATCAACCCTTCTCATTTGACAGGGGTTTGGGGAATCTTTCATTTATATTGAAAGAATTCAGATATCCAAAAGATATAGGGTTCACTCAGGGGGCAATTCCGGTCACTATATATAAATTCATGTTGATTTCCTGAGGATTTTTATTGAAGTCCAAGACAGAGTGCTTAAATCTCCTTTGCTTCTGACTGCTTTATTAGTTTTTAAATATGTAGATTGATCTTTTGATCTAATGTTAGTTGATCTATATAGGCATGGGGGAAAGTATTGCTGGGGTATCCTATTAGAGTCCATATATTTTTGTTCTATTAAGTGAACAAGTAGGTGTGATCTAGAAGGAAGAGGAAAGGTTTGTCTCCTGAGAGTCAAAATGAGAAAGACCATCTACAAGATTCTGATGGACTTCCAAATTCTAATCCCAACTCTGCCTCCATAGAGCTTATAAAGTCAATTCAAAATTAGATGGCATAGAGTAGGTGCTTGATAAATATCTAGGGAAAGAAACTGTGGGCATGGAATTACAAAATATATAGTGTCATTTGATTTATCTAACGACCGTGTTTCATGCAGCTGAGAAGCCAGCCAGGGAGCAGGGAGAAGTCAAATCAAGAAACTAGCATTAACATGAAGGAACTTGAGAAGAGCACTTTAATCTTTTTCTTGCCTATCAAGTTAACATATTATTGCTCTTGAATTGCTATTTAATTTTCTTTGAAAGAAAATGTTTTGCTCAGAGATATGCTGAAGTCCTAGTGACACATCTTCTATCAGAAAGGAAGGCTAACAGCAGAGGTGCTAGCAACATTAATAAAATAATTCAGTTTTCTGACTTTTCTTATAACAGAAAGGCTAGACCAAGAGAAGTTTCTGAAATTTGTGATGGTATAAATACATAGCTGGCTTACAACTTTGCTTATCTATAGCCTAAACTTTGTTGAGTTAAGATCTTAGTAAAAATTGGCCAAGGAAAGCTGAGCATGGAGTAGTTTATTAAAAAAATGTATCAGGGGGCACCTGGGTGGCTCAGTGGGTTAAAGCCTCTGCCTTCAGCTCAGATCATGATCTCAGGGTCCTGGGATTGAGGCCCGCATTGGGCTCCCTGCTCAGCGGGGAGCCTGCTTCCTCCTCTCTCTCTGCCTGCCTCTCTGCCTACTTGTAATCTCTCTCTTGCTCTGTGTCAAATAAATAAATAAAACCTTTAAAAAAAATGTATCAGGTAGGTTTCTGCGAATAAAGAAGGGGACAGATATTTATGTGAAATGTTAAACCATGGGATTTTAGAACTGGAAGTAGACTTAGAAATCATGGTATAATCCTTTGATTTTACAGATAAGAAACTGAAGGTTCACAGATATAAATCCACTTGTTCAAGCTTCAAATGACTGAAGTTTCCCAAACTTAAATACCAACGTCTAAAGCATTTAATTTTATTTTTCCCAATTAAGGAAAAAGTTGATGACCAGCTATAATTCTTTTTTGGGGGGCAGGGGCAGATATTTTTTATTGTGGAAAAAAAGCCCCTTAAACTTAACTATCTTAACCATTTTTAAGTGTACAGTTCAGTACCGCTAAGTACGTTCACATTGTTGTGAAAAGATCTTCAGAATTCTTTCAACCTGCAAAACTGCAACTCTGTACCCATTTACCATTAACTCCAGGTACCCAGCTTCCTTTAGCGCCTGGCAGCCACCACCTACAATCTGTCCTTCTGTGACCGGCTTCCTTCATTTGTATAATGTCCTACAGGTTCATCCATGCTGTAGCATGTGTCAGAAATTGCTTCTTTTTTAAAGCTGACTAATATTCCATTGTAAGTATATACCGCATTTTGTATATCCACTGATCCACTGGTGGGAATGTGTATTGCTTCCACCCCTTGGCTATTATGAATAGTGTATAATTTTTTTCATATCTTTTCTTCTCTTTTTAAAAAGATTTTATTTATTTGAGAGTGCAAGCAAGAGCAAGAGGGAGGGGCAGAGCGAGAGGAAGAAGTAGATTCCCCGCTGAGCAGGACTGGATCCCAGGACCCCAGGATCATGACCTGAGCCAAAGGCAGACGCTTAACCAACTCAGCCACCCAGGGGCCCTCTTTTCATATATTTTCAATGCCCCTAATGTAGTAGTTGATTTTTCTTTACTCCATCAAAAACAACTCTCATGTTAATTTTAGGAATTCCCCCAAACTATCAAAATGGTACTTACGCCAAAGGTATACACAAAGAGAGATAGAAAGTGTGCTGTTACTTTCCCTCCAAAGGATCTAAAACCATCCTCCCTTTTCACAGCCTTCTTTAATGGATAAGAACCATGGGTAAGATATCACTTTTAATTCAAATTTTACCCACTATTTAGGGCACTGGAATGGATGGTGCAGTGACTGACAGTGAGAAAAGACACACATTGTTCATGAGCTTCTCATTCCACAAGCAGCACTCTTAAAAAGTTATTGGTGGACATTTCTCTTGAACAGCCATTTAAAGACTAAACCATAAAATAGCAAACAAAAGTAAAAAAAAAAAAAGGTTTCAGAGACTCTCATCTATCACCATCCAAAATGCCAATAAACTGGGCAATTACTTTGCTTTTAGTGACCTACAAATAAAGTAATTAAGTGAAGCCAAGAAACGCTGAAAATGTTGACATGTATGCACAGTCAGGTTAACAAAAATGAGGGCTACCTGGAACATCAACCCCTTTCCTACTAATTATTTTTTTTTTTAAGATTTTATTTATGAGAGAGAAAGAGAGAGCACAGGCAGGGGGAGAGGCAGGCAGAGGGAGAAGCAGGCTCCCCGCTGAGCAAGGAGCCCCACGTAGGACTCGATCCTAGGACTGCAGGATCATGACCTGAACCGAAGGCAAACGCTTAACCAACAGAGCCACCCAGGCTCCCCCCCCTACTATTTTTAATATCTGCGTGGAGTCTGTTCTTAATTGCTTGATACTTATGTTTGAGATGCAGCAGCCATCTTTCCTAATTCCTCTTGTCCATCCTGATGAGCAGTTTAAATCCTTGTCCTTTTGTGATGTTCCTGATGTTCTCATCAAGCCCACGATTGTAGCTGAAAGCAGTAGTCAACAATTTCAAGAGAAGTTTTTATTTTTGTTCTGACACCTTAACAAGTTCAAGAGAGATACATATCCAGGGATTTTATTTTATTTTATTTTTCTTGCCAGGTGGTAGGAGAGATTATATAGTCCAAGTTCAGCTGGGACTTTGCCTGGCAGAGACAAGTTGCTCTCAAGAACAAAACTATCCCAACTGTCTTTGTATAAAAGTAAACGGGGAGCTGTTTCCTTTGCCTGGCTATGCATCACCACCTAAAAATGGGATTGAACATAAATACATCTTTAGTTGGGTTATCTTCAGCTGTGCCAAATCAGATTTCCATTTCGTAGGCATCAGAAATTGGAAAGAATTACTACAGTTCTGTATATCTTGTATGAAAGTTCACATCAGCATGTCATTACAGAGACCAGAAATAAAAGGTATTGGAAACCCTGATCATTCCAGAAAACTAATTAAAGAAAAACTTACTGCAGCTCCTGATAGTGAAATTCCTTCAGGTATCCTTGATGTGCCCTTTAAGGAAAATGAGACCGGCAATCCCATGCCATGCAGTGACTTATACACATGTCTAGTGTTTTGATGCTGCCCTTTATCTGCAAATGAATGGGAAGCCCGCTTGGGTTTGTCCTGCGACAAAAAAGCTGCCCATGAAGAATCTAATTTTAGATGGGCTTTTTACGGAAATTCTCAATGACTGTTCTGATGTGTATGAGATTCCGTTCCAAGAAGATGGTTCTTGGTGTCCAATGAGACAGAAGAAAGAAGCTACGAGAGTATCCAGCAATCCCATACAGAAATAAACATTTCAAGTGTCTTCATAAGCCTTCTTCAGTGACTGTAGCCAATGAGGCAAGAAGGAAGTGGATGTTACCGCCCTAACACTAGACCGCTCTTGCCAGGATGAGGAAGACCCTCTTGCCAACAGAAACCGCACCTTGATGTCCGAAACGCAAAGTAGCCTCACCAAAGGAGTATCAGCCATCTTTTGGATGGGTGCCCAGTGTGACTTGGGTCGATCCTGCTGTTCTTTACCTTCACTAACAGACTGTTCAGTACCATTCTACCACAGGCCAACATAAAGCTCGTCATCAGCTCTGCCAGGTTCAGATTCTCTTCCTCTTACTCCACTTGATCCCTAGTACTGTCCTCTTATGGTTTTGGGTAGTCTCTCACCACCACCAGACCCCGAAAGCGGTCCTCATGTTAGTTCATCCAGCCGCAGAGTGACGCAGGGGTCATCACCAGCAGTGGAAGCATCATTGCTGACATCATCTCCTCATCGGATTAAAGAAGGACCCACCTAACTCCAGGACTCATTCATTGAAGCTGCTTTTGCTTGGGTCTCTCTGTGTGGAAGCTGTTTTTCAGAAAACCACTACTTTGGTATTTATTGAAACCATCAAATGTATACTTTTGCTTTCCAAGAGATGAACGCAGATGGCTGCACCAAGCACAAACGACATGCAAGGATTTTTCTTATTTGTGCTGTATTCTGAACACCAAATACGTTCAGCCATAACTGTATCTTCTTGAGAGACGGATTTCAATCTCATGTTACTGGATAGATTCTACAAATCAGTTTAAAACTTTTTTGTTGTAATAAACAGCAATAAAGTTACATAAATACTCAGGTAAAGACTATCGTTCTAATTAAAAAAAGATGTCATCATTGATTCTAAAATGACAGCAATTTTTCTTTAATGTGATATGAAGGAGAAAATATATGCAAAGAAGTTGTTTGTCAAAAACAAAACAAAGCAAAACGGAAAGCCCCTAACTCCCTCCACCCGACCTGGCCAAAAAAACAAAACAAAACAAAACAAACAAAACAAAACCAAAACACCACCACTAAACACCAAAAACACCCCACACTGGCTTAAGAATGACGTATGTGGTATAAAACTGTCATCACTGAAAAGCTCCAAAACCTTGCTGTTACCCAGCATGTACAATCACAAACTATGGCATCAAGTATCCTAACCCAAATACTGAAGTTACCCATGAACCTCCTTTTGTGGGATGCCGTCCTTACTTCAATACATGTACAACCTGTCCCCGGTGGGGGAACCAAACATTATTTGGATGGAAATTGAGTGCTAAACCTGCTAGAGAATATGGTTTTACCCGTTAACTGTGTAAGGAAAGGGTCCATTACACATGCGCGTGCACGGGTGTACACACACACACACACACACATATACACACACACACCCCTTCTGTTACCCAGGAGTGCTGCTTCCTGAGAGCCCAGGACACGGCCTTCACAGGATGCACTCTGATGAACATGGAGAGTACAGAAAGATGGGTCTGGCAATGCACCCCCACTGTAGCCAGAGTTTCCCGCCCTCCGCTGCTTCTTCCATTTCTCCTCTCGCAGACATGTGGCTATTTAGCTAGGTAGGTAACCAAGGTGACCACTCTACTTCAAAATGCTTGGAAAATACTTCCGCTTTGAAGAACCCGGAATTTCTGTGGACTATACAGGGAGAGAGGGCCCCTGGGTGATGGCAATGGTGTGGGTCTTTAGAGGTCACCTCGAGTTGCAGGAACAGAACAGAGAAGTACTGATACCAAATAAGGCAGGCTCTGGTTGCTAAAAATCCACAGGGGCATGACGAACTATAATGAGTGGGGGTGATTACCTGAGAGCTATTCTAATTCAGTTCTTATAAACAGAAATCAAAAGGAATACCTTCAGAACAGCAAAATGGAAGAAGGAACCAAGATGAAAGCATGGTTGACCTTGCTCTTCTTTCTTTTTTTTTTTTTTTTTTTTTTTTTAAAGATTTTATTTATTTCACAGCGGGAGAGAGATCACAAGGAGGCAGAGAGGCAGGCAGAGAGAGAGAGAGAGGGGGAAGCAGGCTCCCTGCCAAGCAGAGAGCCCGATGCGGGCCTCGATCCCAGGACCCTGAGATCATGACCTGGGCCGAAAGCAGAGGCTTTAACCCACTGAGCCACCCAGGCGCCCTCTTCTTTCTGATATGAAACACCCAATGGGCCTTTTTTACTATCTGAGGTAGAAAGTACTTAGGTACTTCTTTGGTGCCCAGACTGTGTGAAAGCTGTTAGCCCAACTCTATACACAGCCCAACTTTTTTTTTTTTTTTTAATTTTATTTTTATTCTTTGCCCAAGGGGTACAGGTCTGTGAATCATCAGGCTTACATCTTTCACAGCATTCACCAAAGCACAAACCCTCCCCAATGTCCATAACCCATCCACCCTATCCCTACCCTCCCACCCCCCAGTAACCCTCAGTTTGTTTTATGAGATTAGAAGTCTCTTATGGTTTGTCTCCTTCCCCATCCCATCTTGTTTCATTATTTTTCCCTCCCTACCCCCCACAACCCCCCACCCTGCCCCTCAAGTTCCTCATATCAGAGAGATCATATGATAATTGTCTTTCTCTGATTGACTTATTTCGCTCAGCATAATACCCTCCAGTTCCATCCATGTCGTTGCGAATGGCAAGATTTCGTTTCTTTTGATAGCTGCATAGTATTCCATTGTATATATATACCACATCTTCTTTATCCATTCATCTGTTGATGGACATCTAGGTTCTTTCCATAGTTTGGCTATTGTGGACATTGCTGCTATAAACATTCGGGTGCACGTGCCCCTGAGGATCACTACCTTTGTGTCTTTAGGATAAATACCCAGTAGTGCGATTGCTGGGTCGTAGGGTAGCTCCATTTTCAACTTTTTGAGGAATCTCCATACTGTTTTCCAGAGTGGCTGCACCAGCTTGCATTCCCACCAACAGTGTAGGAGGGTTCCCCTTTCTCCGCAACCTCGCCAACATCTGTCGTTTCCTGACTTGTTGATTTTAGCCATTCTGACTGGTGTAAGGTGGTATCTCGCACAGCCCAACTTCTGTGCATCCTTTCTGGTACTATCTGGCACATGCACAAAAGGCCTCTCCAACTTTTTTTAAAATGATTTAATTAATTAATTTATTTGAGAGATAGAGAGAGAGAGAGAGAGCATGAACAGGTGGAAAGACAGAGGAAGAGGGAGAAGCCAGACTCCCCACTGATGCAGGGCTCAATCCCAGGACCCCTGGGATCATGACCTGAGCGGAAAGCAGTTGCTTAACCGACTGAGACACCCAGGCAGCCCAGGCCTCTCCAACTTTTTGATCCCACTTGGGAAGCAGACAGGGAAGCTAGGTTTAGTGGGGACTGGTCCAGAACTTGCTTTCAGCAGAAAGGAAATACTCATACAAGATGCCAGGGTCAATCTATCTTTACAGAACCATATAAAGTGAACATAATAGGAATTCAGAGACAGGTGGAAGGATGCCTCTGCTAGTCACAGGATATGAGAGGATGTTTGTAGCTGGAAAGAGATTTGAGACTGATAGGCTGGATTATAATTTTCAGGGGAGAGTTGGTCTAAGCATGTCAAAGAAAGAACTGTATGCCAGGCTACGACTGAGTGGGCCATAACTACAGAGAGTGAGCAAAAGGAGTCTGACTTGCTCACAATCGAGGAAACATGATCTGCCATGTTATATCTTGAAACCAGAGTAATCCTTAGGAGTGGTGTGAAAGGCAGATGGGAAATACTAATGCTAAGCAGAACCCTTCAGGGTTGCCACAACGAAGATGAAATCTCTCTGTGCAGTAGTAAGGACGTGAAGTAAGAATGACCTATAAGGTGAGGCTGAGCTGGGTTGATGTAGTCCTTACCTATCTTGGCTATAAACTGGGGAATGACTTAAGACTATCTTTAATCTTCAATTTCTACTGACTCAGGAGCTCATGTCCTTGAACTTCTGAGTTTGTTCTAAGTTCAGGTGCGGCCATGTGGCCATGGACAAGGCATCCAGCTTGCACCGTGGTTTCTCTACCTCGAAAAACCAGAAGAAAATCTTTGCTCAGAGACTTCTTTAAAAACTCACAGTCTTACCACGTGCATAGTTGTATTATTAGCAGCACAGCTGATGGAAGGGACTGAAGACATGTCCGCGGAGAGCCAGATCCACTTTAAAGACAGACTAGAAAGCAAGGAAGAGGTAGTGTTGGAAGAGGACAAAGTTGGGTGGAGGGTTCCACTTGGAGCACTGCCTTTACATATGTGCCCGCCTGGTAGCTGCAAAGATGTCCAGGGGCTTTCTCATCCGTGGAAAAGTGATGCTGAGATCCGATGTGCATCTGGGTGGATGGTCTTTGCGTCCAAGGAAGCAAGAGGAAGAGGGATCTGATAGGAAGGATATTACAGCTCATGCCAGTTACATCTCATTAGATTAGAGGCGAAGGGCCTCATCAAGTTTCCACTTGCCCTTCATGATTCATTCTCTGAGGAGAGGTTCTGGGTAGCCAGCAAGATACCATGACCGGTGGCTCAGATCCCCTGCCTGAGATGTATGGTCTCAGGGGCCAAATTTATCTTCATATATTCCTTTAGCCCACAGAGGATTATTAAGAGCTCACTGTAGGTGGGGCTTTTCTAGATACTCCTGATGACAATAATAGCAAGTATTTATTATGTGCCAGCATTGTTCTAAGGGCTTCACATGTATTAATTTACTTCATACTCACCATAACCCACGATGTTGGGCCTATTTGTATCTGCATTCTATATTAGGCACCAAGAGGTTAAAGAGCTGGCTCAAGTTCACATAGTTAGTAGTCGGAGTCAGGATGTGAACACAGGCAGGCTGGCCCCTGAGCCCATGCTCTGGCCAGGCAGGACTGGTGACCATGGAAGGGGAGATCTCTGTCCTCATGGAGGAACAGATAAGGCAGTAAGTGATGTTATTTTCAAGACTGCTAAATGCTATAAAGAAAACCAAAGCAGGGTATGGGATAGAGTGAGAAAAGGAAGGCTATTTTTAGACAGTGTGGACAGGACAGCCCTCTGTGAGGAGGTGAAATCAGAATGAAAGTCTCAGGGAAAAAGGGAATCAAGCAACAGGGAAGGTCTGGGGAGAGAGTATTCCAGGCAGAGGGTACAAAGCCTCCATGACAGGAACAAGCTGGGGGTGTGTCAGGGACATCAAGAAGGCAACTGAAAGTGTGAGGGAGACATGAGCAATGGAGAGCCTTTGAGGACATCTTAAGGATTTCAGATTTTATTGTCACCGTGCTATGAAGCTTCTGGAGGGTTTTGAGCAGGGGTATAACCTGCTCTAATTTCCGTTTTAAGAAAAGATCACTCTGGCGGTATGTGGAGAATAGATCATGCAGGCATGGGAATCAGGGACGCACATTAGAAGGCTATGAGAGGGGGCGCCTGCGTGGGTCAGTCATTAAGTGTCTGCCTTCAGCTTGGGTCATGATCCCAGCTTCCTGGGATCAAGCCCCGCATCGGGCTCCCTGCTCAGGGGGAAGCCTGCTTCTCCCTCTCCCACTCCCTTTGCTTATGTTCCCTCTCTCGATGTCTCTCTCTGTCAAATAAATAAATACAATCTTTAAATAATAATAATAATAAAGTAAGTACCTCAAATTAAAAAAATACAAAGGCTATGAGAGCAGCCAGGGTGAAGAAAATAGAGACACTGCTTTACTTCAGACCTTTAGGCCAAGGTCAGCTCAAACTAGCCTAGAGCAGGGCAGCTGGAGGAGTTGCTAACATCTCATAAGCTAACTACGGTAAGTGTTAACACCTGGGTTCAGGAAGTCTTGGCAAGAAAGGGAAGCGAGCAGGAACTTCCCAGCTGTTGACATGTAATTGGCTAAGGAGATCTCTGATGGAATGGGAATCTTTCATTTGTCACAACCTTTCTGAGCAGAGTCTTCAGGGCCCAAATAATCATCTGCTGCTCTCCCAGGAAGGGCCCTGGGCACACCCGGTCCCCAGCAGGCAAGGAAGGTGCACTTGCCAGTATGACCTGGGGAGGGTGCCCTGGCTCCCACAGGTCCATAGGCTGAGGCATTTGAGTTCATTTTGAATGTGGATTCACTGGGGATGTCTGAAGGTCTAACCTTTGTGTTCTTGAAAGGGTGGTTTTAGCATTTCAAACCAGGAAGGGACACAGGCAATTACGTAACAGAAGAAAGGGCTGCACAGAGTACTTACAGGTACCTTTTCTTTTCTTTTCTTTTTACAGGCACCTTTTCTAAGCAGTTTCTACTCTGCACAAGTTTATGCTAAAGGATAAAGCCAGTCTGTTTGGGAGATGCTTGCCAACATCTCCATCAGAAAGTGCCAAACAACTGAATCTGAGTTTATGGGAAATAAGGACTCAGGCTGCTTGTTTTTTTCCAAGTTCCAGTGCTAAAGGATCCCATAAAATTCAACCATGGATGCCTGGAAAATGCCATCGTCCTAGAGTTTTCAAAATGACAACTCATTTACCTGCCACTATCAGAGTACACACAAATACGCAGATTGGTTTTTTTCTGACTATCCTATTATCTTTTCATGGTCTTCATTAAAGATCATTTCCTAGGCTTGTCTGAATGTGGCAAAATCATTCTATTGCTAGATAACTGGAGAACTAAAGGAGGGTTATCAGAATCCGAAAAGTCATTCTAGAAGGGACTGTTTCATTACATTGCAAGACTTATGGATTTGACATAAAGAGAAAACTAGAGTATTTAATATTGCTTCTTTTTTTGAATCATTTAGAGTCAAGCATTAGGAAGGATTAGGGATGTATGTATGTGTATGTTATGCATATAGATGTCACAAAGTATGATATGATTTGCTGTCAGCCGAGCTGGTATCTCATGATGATGCTAAACAAGCCCTTTCCAAAAACACTAGGCAGAACTGAGGGAAGTGGTAACGGGTTTCCCTTCCACACTTTATAAACAAATTTACTGCAAGTAAGAGAGATGAATGGAAGCAGAAATAGAGCTTATGGTATGATTGTTGCTAAATCAAAGAAAAATAGTGAAAAGGATGATTTTTTTTAGAGGATGAGAAAACCAACTGAGAGCAGGCTACTTGGCCTCTGATTCTGCAATTAATTTTGCAGAAAGAGGGACATATCACACTACCCAGGAGACCATGCCACTGCAGATATTCCGGTCCACCTCCGGAGGAACAGAAAAGCAAGCACAAATCAAGGTGATCCTTGGCACTTCTACAAGATGAGACAAAACACCTTCCAGGGTCCATTACAGGGTCAGTAGCTAAGCAGCTGTGCTGTACACCATGTGCACCTGCAGATACACCTTCCAAGTGACAACAAAATTCAGGTTCCTCACCAACAATGGTGTCTCCAAGGAAAGGGCAACATCACCTTCAATTATGATTTTAAAAATACTAGGAAAAGCAGAGATATATTTATGTTCTCTGATATGTCAATGCATAAATGTGTAAATACATCTTATAATGGGACATTTTTTAAAAAGTTTCTCCTATTTAAAGGTCAACCTTTAGTGAACGATGAGAATGCAGTTCCCCGGAAGGATGCATTCCCAAGATTCTAGAAAGCTGGTATTTTCACTTATGTTCTCTCTTTGAGTTCAGTAATATGATAGGTCATCTTTCTGTGTCTATATGAGTAAGAGGAACAGTGTCGTGACCCTGTGGTATAAATCATAAACACCAAAAGCAGTAATGGCCAATTAAGGGGATATGTCAAAGTTTACAGCTCTTAATGAGAGACAGTACATCATCGAACCATCTTACCTGTCGACGAATTATTCCAAGGTCTCTTTTGGCTTTATTCACTAAGGCTTGAATTTCTACAGGATCCTTTACATTCTTATTTTCTCTGAAGGCATCTCTTATCCTCCTGACAGCGTAAGTTCTAAATGAATTCAGGAGAAAAAAAAAGTGTCAGCAGTCTGAAGCTATGCTTTTAAATGAAATCAAAAGCCTTTCCTTACGAATTAACTGTCTGTATTCCCCTGTGGATAATCCACTTAGATCTTTGCTCTTGGGACAGGCCCATCTATTACTATTCTGGGATGACTAAGCAAACAGATTAGGGAAATAAATCTAGCACAAACAATTCACATATAAATGGCAAACTGCTACTGAATTGCTCCTTAGATTCCTGGTTCTTCAGTTGTTCACGTCCGAGTTCTCTCCATTAACATGGATAATTGAACCTTTAATGCACAGGCACAAAGAAAGAATTAAAAGAGGTGAAACGATGAGCCACATATTCATGCACCAAGACGGTGATCTATGCCTGACTCGGGTCAGCTCTCCAATCTCATCCCATCTTTTAGCTGTTTATTCCTCTTTTGGAATATAACACATAAGGATCCTACTACAGTCGAGAGTGGAGATTATACCAAAATTCTTTCCTCCATCTTTTTCTTTTTTTTAGATTTATTTATTAGAGCAAGAGCACGGGTAGGGGGAGGACCAGCAGGAAAGACTCTTCAAGCAGACTCCCCCTCCGAGTGGGGAGCTGGACGCAGGGCTCAACCCCACAACCCATGAGATCATGCCCCGGGCTGAAACCAAGAGTTGGATGCTTAACCAACTGAGCCACCTGGCCACCCCTGCTTTCCTCCATCTTCAAAGAGTACATACGAGCACATACAAATACCCTCTCCCCACCAATATAAATTGCATGCAGCAAAAGACAGCAGTTCAAGAGCACAACTTTCAAATCAGACAAGCCTGGCTTTGCTCCAGGCTCCCACCGTTTGTGTGAACTTGGGCAAGACTCTTAACATAAGCCCACGTTTCCTCATCTGTCAAATGGGCATAATACCACCTATCTCTCAGTACTGCTGGGAGGATTCAGCTTTTTTTTTTTTTCTTAAAGATTTTATTTATGTTTTTGAGAGAGAATGAAAGTCAGAGAGATCACAGAGGGAGAGGGAGAAGCAGTTTTGCTGCTGAGTGGAGAGCCTGATGTGGGGCTTGATTCCAGGACCCTGGGATCAAGACCTGAGCTGAAGGCAGTTGCTTAACCGACTGAGCCACCCAGGCACTCCGAGGATTCAGCTTTATTACATAACCCAATCAATGAAAAGTCTTCTTAATACTTTAATGAATTAGTACTCCTTTCTCCTTACATCACAGCCTCAACTTCATCCCGCATCCTCAGGGTCATACTGTGGCATGTGGAGAGGGCGAATGGTCTGGATAATCAAGAGTCCTTAACCTGATGTGCCCCCTCCTCAGTCACAGCTTTACCCCATGCCTTCCCCATGTACGCAAGACTGAAGAGGAGTCCAAGTCAGTCACAGCAAACACCATTTTCCATTTTCTCCAGTCCTTTTATGATCTCAGATGGCTCTGCTTTTAACTTTAAACACCTGCTAAAGAATCCATGTGAAACTGATAATAACATTTACATACAGAGGCAAAGAGATGAGAGAAGGGGAATATATACCTTCTTTGGGAGTTGGGAGTGTGTTTGGGGAGATGGATGTAATTTACTGGGAAAACTTGTTTTAGAGAAGACTACTTTCATTTTAGATCAACTTTCCTAAAGTAAAAAGAAGTTTTAAATTAAAAATCCAAATGGCGGATCCCTTTGTGTTTAAAAGCAAAAGTAAAATGAAATCTTGTGCTGTTAAGACTCGTGATGGAGAAAGGCATACACTTTTAGGACATAAGCCCCTAGAGAGACATTCATCTGAAGCCTCGGTGAGCCAATGAGAGTATTTCAAGAGACGGTCCTGGGTGCTCAGGATCAACCATGGGGCACCATGTCTGGAAATGGAATCCCTAAACTAGCAGACACTATGTAACAACAGGGCTCCTTCATTATGAAGGCGGGGCAAGGATTTTTACTAGTAGACTCTATCAGATATTCTCCTGGATAGCTGCTAATCTAACAAGATTTTAGACTAGCTAGGAAAGCTAAAAGCAATTTTTGGGGTACACTCTTGCACAGCATGATGGCTATTAAATAACACAATATCACTGTCCTTCCTCACACACACACATTCCTCAAAACAGTTTCTTTGTTGGTGGTGATGCAAGCAGAACAGACACCGTAATTTAATTCTAATATTTTGTTCCACATGTAGGACTGGTTTTGGAATAGGAATTTACCCCAGGGAGTCATCCATTGTTTTAGTTCCTCACTCAGAATGCTGCATGGGCTTTTAAGAAAAATGAAATGGTCAATAGAAGTCATTACTAAATTCATTTTTCTAGAAGCTAGTGACTAGCCCAGAATAGCTAGCAAAAAAAAAAAAAAAAAGAGTATAGATTGGAACACGAAGTCTGAAGTTCTTCTAAAGTTTAAGGAAATCAGAAAATAACTTACGGCACCCAATGATTTCTATCAGCTGAGCTCAAGGTCCAGCCTTTTATAGTCGGCTGTGTATTCTCGTCTCCCCAGATCTCCAAAGTCCACACCTAAAGGAACAAAGTTCTAGATGTTTGAATTAAATGTGTCTAAAGCAATCAAAAGTTGTCCAAATCTGACTGCACCTCTAACATGAATGATGTGATGATGATTGTTTCTTCTCTTTCTTGTCCCTCCTCCTCCTCCACCGTCTAAAACACAGTGTTTTCCTTCGGCCCAGGAGAAGTCATTGCACTGGCTCAGAACCATACAAGTAATTACTACTGCAAGGACAATTTTTCAGTTGTATGAGTTATTTCTTTTTTATTAAATAGATTTTAAATTTTTTGGGGGGGTGAGAGGCAGGGGGAGACGGAGAGAGACTCTTTAGCAGGTTCCCAGCCCAGCGCACGGCCTGACACGGGACTCGATCTCAGCACCCTAAGATCATGACCTGAGCCAAAATGAAGTGCTGGATGCTTAACAGAATGAGCCACCCAGATGTCCCAGGTGTAGGGATTCTTTCTAGTGGTCATAACTTTGTGAAGGTAATCACACATCTGCCTGAACCTTCAAATTTCACAGGAGAGGGCTAACCACCAATGTTTCGGTTCTGCCCCTGCCTGGTTTTTATCCTTTGTGTTTTTTCCGCCACTACAAGGGAAACCATTTATCTTGAACACATTCTGGCTACTCGTCTCTCGAACCTATCACTGAGTAAGAACATTTCAAAGGAAAATGTGCAGAGGCCGCCATGAAAACGTGCAGTTGCTACACAGTGCCCGCCTGAAGATGGTCCTAGTAGGAGTCAGATGCTGTTTGAAATAAGGCATGAAAAATTAACAAATAAAAGGCAACACAACAGCAAGAGCTCCCAACTCTGAGAAAGCGATCACATCCACAGAAACAGTAAGGCTAGGCTGTTCAGTCACTCTTCCTCTACCCACCCGAAGCCTTGCGGAGTTTCTTCATGCTTCTTTGTGCAGATTTCCATTTGGCTTTTCTCCTCTACCCTAGCCTTTACCCTCTCGACCACGAGACCTCCGTGTGGACACAGGCTCTACCGACTATCCTTTCACTGCTGCAAAGATCAAACTCTTTTATGAGATTCTTCTACCCATTATAATTTCCCAGCTGCAAAATAAACCACAGACAATAATGAAAGCTCTGTAGTGCCCGAGGTCTTGCTTTACTTTCTCCCCTCCCAATGCAGGCCCTAATAATCACAGCACTTAGAGGCTCACATTGGTTGTAGCGTCCAAAACGGGTGTTTGGGAAACACACTGATATAATACTTATGTCGTCCTTTATCACCACCCCACCCCACAACATGGTTTCTCTGCTTATCCGTCCTGTGAAAAACATTGGGGCTTTTTCCTTCCTTCCTCATTCCCAAGTCAAGTATTTCAAAAACAAAACAATGTGACCTTTATTTTAGCCTCTCTGGGGCCAACTCCTTCAGTGGCTTGGTAGGACATGTGCTCCATCAACTTGCTTTAACTCAAATGGACCTTGCCTCTGAAGACAGTACTTCCTTTACAGCCACGAAGAGAAAGCTGCTTAATTTAGCCACGTCCCCAGATTCCAAGGGACTGAGAGGAGACCGTCAGTGTGTTCTGCAATCCTACTGCTGCTTTCGGGTCATTGGTTCACCTTTACATCTTTGAGGCCATGCTACCTAATGAAACCATGTTGTATGCCCCCATGACACTGTCGTCTGCTGACTTCTTGATGTCAAGTCTCAAGATTCATCAAGGCTTGGTATCCAATCAGCACTCAGTGCATACACAGGCCATTTAAACATTTAAACTTAACTTAAACCTAAAAAATTATCATAATTTTTAATAAAAATAAGATCCCTTAAAATCAATAATCTTTATAATGAGATAGATGTCGGTGCTTGCCATATTTTACTGAATTATCTACGTTTGGTTTACTGGTGGAGAGTTCCACAGCGAGCTGGTGTCTCGTCTTGCTCTCTTGATCTGCTAGTTACTTCTTCTTAGGCTACTTTGTGAGCTCATCTCATTCTGCTGCCTCTTCGATGTTGTACTCTCTAGGGCTCCCTACTGGACCTCTTTTCTTTTAAATAAAATCTCCTCCACTAACTGAATCTGTGCCCAAGGTTTACTATAATATATATGCCACTGGCTACCAAGTCTCTCTAGTCCATGTCTGCGTTCTGAGTCCCAAATCCATATAAGCCAATTGTCTTCTGGACTTGCTAACACAAGACACCCACTATACCTCCCACAGCTTCTTGTACTGAACACTTGGTGTTTTTTTTTAGATTTTATTTATTTGATAGAGAGAGATCACAAGCAGGCAGAAAGACAGGAGGAAACAGGCTCCCCGCTGACCAGAGAGCCCAACACAGGGTTCGATCCCAGGACCCTGAGACCATGACCTGAGCCGAAGGCAGAGGCTTAACCCATTGAGCCACCCAGGCGCCCCATATACAGAACACTTTCAAACTGGAGTCACCATCCTCTTTCCTCCCTGGCACCAATGGCCAGATTTTCCTTTGCAGGCAGGTGCATTTTCATATAGCTAACTATCTAAGTCAGACATTTGGGGATTCATCCTAAATTCCCTCCTTTCCCTTAACTCCTTATATTCAATCAAGCACAGTATTTTATTGCTTTAACCTTTTATATCTCTTCTAAATCACCTTCCACTTCTCCAAACCTTCGACCCAATTTCTTGGTTCAGGCTCTTATTTCTCACGCTAATGCAATAGCCTTGGGATTATGGCATGGGTGATGTACAATAAAATGAATACTAACAATAAGAGAGAGAGAGCTCAAGGACCATTTGAAGGTCATGAGTACTCTGGGTGGATAACAGGGTGAGGGAAAGATCAGAAAGCTTCCTTCTTATGAATATAAGTTCTCACTAGAATATAAGCCCCACACAATAGGGACTTTTCTCTTTCTTGTTTACCATGGCATCTAAAAGGCCTGGCTCAGAGACTGTACTCAATAAATACTTAGGGAATAAATAAACTTCTCAAAATACCAGAGGCAATATTAAAAAGATCTTTGGGGAAAAGGCCAATAATCAATAAGGAAAATACAACAAAGAATATGAAACTGAAAAGGAAATAGAATGAAAAGGGTTTGTAGCACCAAGATTGAAATAACCTCTGAGAGGTAGTGGTTACAAAATGTGTACTGAGAATTCACTGAAGAAATATGTACTGAATGCCTATTATATAAGCACGATACTAGGGCTATAGAGGAGAGCAACAGGGTTTTGGACTCAAGGATTAGACAGGAAATCTACACAAAGATGAAAGAGGCGGTAGAAGTCACTTAAAGTGAACACAGAGGGAGAGTTGTGGGGGGGGGCAATGCGACAGTTCTTAGCTAGACTGGGGTGGTGTTTTCACAACATCTACATTTGTCAAAACACGGAAACTGTACACTTAAAACAGATGCAATTTATTGTAGCTAAATTATTTCTCACTAGGATGACTTTTTTTAAAAAAAGATTTTATTTATTTGAGAGAGAGAGAGCATGAGCGTGCGCACGAGTGAGGGCGGGGAGAGATGGAGAGGGAGAAGCAGGCCTCCTGCTTAGCAGGGAGCCTGATATAGGGCTTGATCCCAGGACCTTGGGATCATGACCTGAGCCGAAGGCAGATGCTTAAAAGACTGAGCCACCCAGGTGCCCCTCTCACTTGGGTGACTTTTAAGGAAAATTGAAAAAATAAATAGTATAGGAGTTATATTACATTTGTCCACTTTTAAGAAAAGCAAAAAGGTACCACCAAAGACTGCAATGCTAGAAAATGATTATGTACATGGCTGAAGTAGAAATTAATGCTGTATTATAGACACCAGGATGGAGGACAAACTGGAAAATTAAATTTGAAATAGAAAAATTATGTAAGTTGATGAGAAATACGTAAGGAAAAAAATTAAGCTTCAGAACAGGGTAAAGGTATATAACCTATGAATAATAAGTGTGAACAAACCAAACTGGGTAGGTAATTAAAGTTATAATGGAAGAAAATGTCCCAGGAGTGATTATGAAAAATTGAGAAGACTCACTGAGATTTAACAACCAGCATCAACGCCAAGAGATTTACTTATAAAACCCTGAACTCCAAGGTCAGAGAAAAAAATACTTAGAGAAAGGATAAAGAAAAACCTTGAAGTAGGTAATAGAGAATGGAATATAGGTAAGTATATCCTCAGACTTCTGTTCTCAAGGCTACAAAGAAAAAGGCTGCTCTCCACAGTCATTTGCAGTCTTGAGGGCCCAAAGGGGGAAGAAAATAGTATGTATGATTGACGGCACAAGCACCACGCTCAGGACACTGTGCGAAGTACTGGATATACATGATCTCATTTAATCCTCACAAGCTACGGCTCAGAGAGATTCAAAACATTTAGGCCAAAATTACATGTCTAGTAAGTGGCAGAGTTGGGTCCTGAACCCAGTTGACTACAGTCTGATTTTCATATCTAAGCTATGCTTCTTCCAGAGGTCGATAAACTCAATCCAAATTTTGAAAAATACTTGGTATAAGCCAAGTTTTTAATCATTTGAAAAGTCATTAAAAAAATTGTCTCTTGCTTCACAAAGCTTAAAACAGATCATCTGGTCTCTCAACACTGTTTCAAGTGTTCCTACAAATAGTTCAAGCACCAAGAACGTCTTATGAGAAGGAAAGTAGCTGCAGGCATTACGAGGGAAAGAGCTATTGATATAAATGTAAGAGTGAGTGAAATAATTGAGATTAGTTGTTTTAAAAAGGTGGACGATGATCAATAAGAAGAGTTGTGGAGTGAGGAGGTGAAATTGCTACTTTGGAGACCAAGGCTTCTTACTCTTGGGACAGCTGTAAATAAAACCTACTACATACTTCTCTGTTAAAATTCCCTAATGGCTTTCCATTATCTCCAGGATAAGGATCAGATCCACAGATGGTATACTCCTGCTCGGCTCTTCCACTCCATCAAGCACCCCTTCCAGCATGGTCCACCAACTCCAGCTACATGGGAAGACTTGTAGTGTCCTCAGTCCTCTCTCCTTTAGGCCTGCTGGTCCTCCATACAAGGAATGTCCTCCCCAGCTTGATTTCTCGGCTAACTCCTACTCGTCCTTAAAGACCTAACCCAGTTAGAAACAAATATGACAAAAGATTAATATCCTTAGCATATAAAGAGCACATATAAATCGAGTGGAGAAGACATTAGGCCCACAGTAAATAAATGAGTAAGAGTCCAGAAACAATAATTCACAAAAGAGCACAAAGAGGGACTAAATTTAGAGAGATAAATGGACAGAGATACATGAATGTTCAGCCTCACTCATAATCAGAGAAATGCAAATTTAAATAAGGTATGATTTTCTGCCATCAAATTAGCAGAATTTAAAAAAAAAACAACAAAAGGCCTTTCTATCATCCTGGTAGGAGTTACGAACTCTACTTCCTGTGGGGGAAAATAGCATAGTAATAGGTAATAAAGTTGATAATTGTTTATCCAGTAATTCTACTTTTAGTAATCCTACAGAAATAACCTGAAATATGCATGAAGATGTATATTGAAAGATGTTCATTACAGAACTATCTGTAAGCATTAAAAGTAAAAACAACCCTAAATGTTCAACAATGGAGAAGTGGCTACATAATTTATGAAATTATGCTTTTAAAATCAATGTTTCAAAAAACTCAAAGTCCCAGGTGCAAAAGTCAAAGGTATAAAAAAATGTAAGGAGAACGATCATTCTCCCTCCCAGTTCTTCTCTCTAGATGCAGTCAGAGCAGTTTCCTGTTACCCTCTTGGAGAGTAGATTCTTGTTAAAACCCCTGTATTTTTTTTTCTCCACAAGTGGCAGCATTCTAAACATACCGAGTACCTTTAATTCTTCAATTAAAATGTATCAGTAAGCATTTTATATCAACACAAATGGAGCTGACTCATAAATGGTTGTGTCATATTCCACTGTATGGATGAATTAGGATTCATCTGGCCAGGCTTTTATTAATATATATTTAGTTTATATACAATCTTGGTATTATAATGCTGTAATTAATCAATATTGTTGTTTACTGTAGTATAGCGTATGTGTCTGTGAGATCAATTCTGAAAAATGGAAATTACAGGGCAAAGGACATGTGTATTTATTATGGCTTTAATAAAATACTGTCCAAATTCTGTGTAGAGGTTCCACCAGAAATTAATTAGTGTGACTGTTTCCTCACACCTTTGACAAAATATGTTATCTAAATTCTCGAGCTTTGCTCATGTAACAGGTGGAAACAGTATCTCATTTAAAATTTTTTTGTCGTTGAGGTGTAACATGTAACATTATATTGGTTCCGGGTGTACAACGTAATTTGATACCTGTATAACACACTGAAATGATCACCACAGTAAGTCTAGTTAACACCTGTCACCATACCAAATGAACTTGAAGGACTGACTCTCTTGGCAACTTTGAAGTATGCTCTATATTACTGACTGTAGTCAGCATGCTGTAAGTTACTTCCCCATGACTTATTTGCAACTGCAAGTTTGTGTCTCTTGACCCTCTTCACCTGTTTTGCCAATTCCCTAACCCTTTCCCCTTCAGGGACTGCCATTCTGTTCACTATATCTATGCTTTTGGTCATGTTTTGTTTGGTATTTGGTTTTTTAGATTCCACATGTTAAGTAAAATCATATGGTATTTGTCTTTCTCTGTTTGACTTATCTCCCTTACCATAATTCCCTCAAGGTTTGTCCATGTTGTCACAAAAGGTAAGATTTTTGTTCTTTTTATGGCTGAGTAGCATTTCACTATATGTGTGTGTGTGTGTAGACACGATTTACACACACACACACAAACACACACACCCCACATCTTCTTTGTCCATGCCTCCATTGATGGACACTTAGGTTGTTTTCATACCTTGGCTATTACAATAATGCTGTGATGAACACAGGTGGGTGCATATATCTCTCTGAATTAGTGTTTTCACTTTCTTCAGATATATTCCCAGAAGTAAAATTGCTGGATCATATGGTATTTCTGTTTTTAATTTTTTGAGGAACCTCCATATTGTTTTCCACAGTGGCTACACCAATTATATTCCCACTAACAGTGCATGATGATGGTTCCCCTTTTCTCCACATCTTCACCAACACTTATTTCTTTTCTTTTTGAGAACAGTCATTTTGACAGGTGTGAGGTGATATCTCATTGTGGTTTTGATTTATATTTCCCCGATGAGTAGTGATGTTGAGTATCTTTTCACGTGTCTGTTGGCCATCTGTATTGTCTTCTTTGGAAAAATGTCTATTAAGATCTTCTGCTCATTTTGGGGGAATGAAGCTGACCACTTTTCCACAAGTTTAAAAGGATTTATATTTCTGTTTATATTCTTTACCTTTTTTGAATTGAATGATTTGTCTTTTTGATTCATTTGTAAGATCTACTGTGAGAAACTGAAATGCTCTTCCCAGTCTGTCATTTGGCTTTATGATATCTGTGTGTTTGTGTCATGTAGAGATGTTTAGTTTTTACATAGTCAATTGTTTTAATTTTTATGTAATGGCTTCTGGGTTAATGATCATGTGTACAAAAGCCTTCTCTACTGTGAGATCACAAGAAAACATTCACCCAGGTATTCTTGAGACTCTCCATGGATTAATTTTTTGCTTCACTCTTTCTGGAATTTATTTTAGTGGAAGGCGTTGAATATGAATCTATCTTTAGCCTCTAAGGTAAGTATTTTAAAATGAAGGATATAACTATATACTCAGAATGACCTCAATTGTGGAATATATAGGCAGAGAAAAACTAGAAGGAAATACAATGGCATGTTAACAATAATTGCTTTCGGTTACCAGGGTTTATGCTTTCTAAATTATTATAGTAACATAATTTCCTCATAATTTTTAAGTTCCTAGTGACATCATAAAATCAGTAATATACTTCAAAAAGAAGAGTCAGCAATAGAGAAGGCTCAATTCGTGGGAGAAGAGATTCTGGCGACACTGTCCAGGCTGGCAATAAACTTGAAACTCATTGTGGAGAAGAGTGAGGCACAACCAGGTGGGAAGATGCCATTGTTCAGAAGAAAGCAGTAGGATGGGAAGACGAACTAGTTCTGGAGACACAGTAAATATTTAAGAGCAGGCAGAGGGGGTCAGAGGAGAGGCAGAGAGAGGAGACAAGAAAGAGAGTAAATAAGATGGTCACAAGTCCTACAAAGGATAACACAAAGGCTGAAAAGGGCTCCAATGAAGTTTGTAGTTAGGATGTTATTTAATAACTTTAGCAAGAACATCAGCATATATTTACTGACTACAATGTAGTAAATGTATAGAAGGAAAAAACCCCTAAATTCTTGGAAATACACTCACAAATAATAACTGAGCCTAGAAAAATTTCATTATACAATAAGAGAGTATTTTTAGAATAATGAAAAAGATTATGCATAAAATCTTTGGAATGAGGTCAAAGCCATACTTAGATGAAAATTAATGGCTTACACAGCCTTACTGGTAATCAAAGTAGAGTTTAATTAATAATATTTCTCAATATTTTAAAAAAGATTTTATTTACTTGAGAGAGGGAGAGAGAGAGGTGCACTTGTGTGAGCATGCAAAGGGAGGGGCAGAGGGAGAGGGAGAGAGAGAATCTCAAGCAGACTCTGCACAGAGCCTGACACGGGGCTCGATCTCGAGATCATGATTTGAGCCAAAATCAAGAGTTAGACGCTTAACTGACTGAGCCACCGGGTGCCCCTTTCTTAACATTGCAGAAAGGCAAAACAGTGTCCCATGAGAAAATAAGAAAAAATGAGGTATTTTTAAAATGTGTCAAACAAGTTAAAAATGGAAAAAAAAAAAGATCAGTGGAAGTAGCTAAGACAATTGAATTTATTCTTTTACGTTATGGTTTCTGGGATATACATACATAGAAAACAAAGTTGTGAGGAAAAAAGAGAGTAAGGAGGATTGGAAGTTTGAGAAGAGGGGTTTAAAAGAATCACTTCAGAAAATGAGAGCAAGCGCAGACTCCAGAACTTGCCAAACAACGAGAAGGGGCCCGCTGAGGTTGGAAACAGCCAGAATGGTGGTACCAACTTGCCAAACATGGTGATTCTTTTTCTTCAGTTGTGGCTGGTTGCCCAGGCCTAGTTACGGAAAAGACAGATATCTGAGGAAATCCATACTTTGACAGAGGAGAGTAACAGAAGGGTGAGACAGAGAGTGAGAGAGCAAAGAGAGAAAAATGTTCCAGGACTCAAAGTAGGTGGTGCTAGGAATTTCTTCCCCCATGGGATGAACTGCTGACAACCCAGTTCTTAGAACTTAGGCTATCCCCCCACTCAGCACCCCTTTGTGGGATTTAAGTCCTAATCGAAATGTCCAATAATAAACAGTCAAAAAAAAAACAGTCAAAGAAATTATGGTAAATTAATGGACTATATTATAATAATAAATATGAAAATTATGTACAAATGAGAAAAAATATATTTAAAAACACGATGACTTAAAAAAACAATTTCATATAACTATAGATTTTAAGTAAGTTTCTATGGAGAATTTTTTAAAGTAATAGTCTCTTTAAAAAGAACAAAAAGGCTAATAAAATAACAGAAAGAAGGAAAGGAGCCACCATCCTGTAGCAGATATTCTAAACCTCAGGCCCTGGAGGAAAAGTTTACAAGCATTCTGTCTGGGTTTCCTTTTTTGGTGCTTAAGAACATTTAATATCGTTAACCTATAATTCATCAAAATTGAACTTGTAATTATCACTGGGATCCTTCCTCACAGCCACTGACATTTTGTTGCAAACAAGATTTTTCAAAATGTAAACCAATTTATCAAAGTAAAGGCCACCTATAAAACTGTGGTCCAGCTTTCTGCAGTGAGGCATACAGATCAAGTAGCGGGGAGATCCTGGCTGCTCTTTTATTTGGTTTTAGATGCGGCTGCAAGGACAGCGCAGAACCGCACGAGCTGTACTCTAAGAGCTGGCGGCTGGAAGGCTCAGATCCGCAGTCCGTTCTTCACATATTCCTGGCCTGAAAGATGAACAGGTCCTTCATTTGTGAAGTCCTGCAACTACTCTCATTAGGGGAAATACAAGATAATACTCAAGTATTAATTGTCCTCACATCCACAGATCCTCTTCTTATGGAATTGGCCACCTCTCTTCTACAAGTTGTCGCCATGGCATAAAAGGCTGTGTGTGCAGAGATGTGGTTTTTTGGCTCTGTTTCCCCCTGCATTTACCGGAAATGAGCTTGACCTAGTACCACAAAATCAAGTTCAAATTTTCATTATGTAATAAGGGATAAAAGTCAGGCTACCCAATACAATTTTTAAAATTTTATTTTAAATTACAGTGTGAACTAGCCAGTGTAAGACATGACCTTTAGATGATTTGAAATTTATGGAGAATAACTATACACAGTAAGAATATTCAATTAATTACTTCTATATTTTCCATTTGGGGAGTGGTGGTGTAAAGCAGGAATGATGGAAATTCCTCCTGGTCATTAAAGTCAAATGTCTTCACTAAAATTTCCTATCAGTGCTGCTAAAAAGGAGCCAAATAAAATGACTTTTGTTTTATTCTTTCCTCTTGCCATCAGTCACCAGCAACAATAAATGAGCAGAGGAGGAAGGACAAAAGGGAACAGATAAGTCACATGCCTGTGCTCAATGTATTATTAAGGATAATTCACATACCTCCCCCAAAAAATGCAGAATGATTCTCCCTCCCCCTTCTTAAAATGTATGAAACTGCAGAATATTTGCTGGGGTATTCAGAAGGAAAGAAAAATCTATATAAAAATATTCTAGGTATATAGTGCCCATACCCATCCATAAGAAAACCAGAAACCAGGAGATAAAAAAAAAAGTGTCAGGCTCTGGAATCATGGCTGCAAAGTACAGTCAAAATCCTGGTGAGCTTCCCCTGAGTATCCTGGCTTTGGAAAGGACAGCAAGGGACAAGCTGGGTCTCAGTTCCCTCAATCCCTGAACACTGGACTGAATCCAGGGTAAGGGAGGCCATTAGCTAACTTTACTTTGCTTACTTGGAGTTAAAGGGTTCCGAATGCTCTATGTAAATTTATGCAAATGAAACACTAATCACAGCCCTAGATTTACTGACAAAATCTGGTAGCCCTTCTCCCTTTGGAGAGCTTTAATTTTGCTTTTCATAGAGAAGAGGCATCTCTAAAGTCTTGTCTAGTCTAAAAATTCTATGAATTTAAAAATGCAATTAACCTCTATGTCTCCTGGGATGTCATAAGCAGCATGAGGCATCGAATACCATGTACCATAATAAAGGGATGGTTATTCTGATCTAGGTGCTCTATTGCCTTGAAACAAAGTTTATTTGCTTGGCCATCTATAATACAAACAGCTTGTTACTGTATCTTTCTTCCAAGTAGGTCAAAATATTTCCATGCATTACATGTAATTTATTGTCATAACATCTTTGTGAATCATCTAGTAGGTGTTTGTGTGTTAGGATTTAATTGAGGACTTTAAGGCTGAAGAAAATCAAGCAAACGTTTGCATTTACAAATCTGGTTGCTGCTTATCATATTGCTTTTTCATGTTAATACTAAATAACATTAGAACGACACTTGTCATTTATCTGCCAAAACGACAATAAAGTATACACGGTAGGTCAAACCACAAATGTAGTCTCGAAGTAAATTCTGAGGATGAATATAAACCTACATCTCCTAATTCTGCCATAGGACTGGTGGCCACAGACATCTCTTCCTTCAGGGCACGTGGTGGCTAAAGGAAGCTGGCCATAGGCTGTCCCTCTAACCTTCCAAGTCATGCTTACTACTTACAGCTTCTGTCCAAAGTCAAGTCTTGGCAATTCTCTTGGGACAGAGATGATTCTCAAAGGTGGTGACACTTTCTGGACACTGAGGTGCATGCCTTAGTTAGGAAGACATGGTAATCTAAAGACAGGCAATTACATGTTATGACACTGACAGGAGCCAAGACGCTTTACAGAAGTGTAAAGCAATGCAAGAGAGGAAATGTACTGCATGGCTAATAAAAACACTTCACCACATGGCACTGGGCCTTTTCCTTTGAAATTTGATATTCTTCTTCTAACTGCTTAAGTCCAAGGTCTTAGCGACTGCTGCTCTTTGGATATTGACTGCAAGTGTGTAGATACGAGGTCTAACTGTTAAGATATGAAGGACTTTCTGCCCTGTCACTTATAGTTTAGTACTGAAAACTCAGGGATCAGAAATCTGCAACACACTTTGATTTTGAGTTGCAGGAACTTTTATTACTTGGCCTAAATCTAAGGCTGACTTTTCACTGTACATAAACTCAGAGCATGAAGGCATTTGGTGTCAGTGTTGTCTGTAATTCCATGATCCAATACGCCCAGCCCATAACAACAAACAGCATATTCACAGTAAATACCAAGCAATCGGTTTAATGTAGGGCGTACAAACTTAAATGAGTTCCGTCTTCTTTAACTATCTCCGAAAATTGTAAAACTGTCCACCTTGTGTTAAAAGCCACATGAGTGTGATAAACTGTATTTACTTAGAACCATCATCAACGGATTAACAGAAAAAGAGGTCCCAACCTCTCAGCCCATGTTCAATACACTGAGGTTCAGCTGTGAAGCTTTCCTTACTGCATTCTTTTGTAAAACATGTTTCCTAGAAATAAGGAACTCTCCTGTGTATGATCAACTATAGCTGGCAGAAAATGGGTGATCTGGCAGATTTGGGGAGGACCTACCATCTAATTGCATAGTTGTGCTTTCAAGAGCCTAAAGCAGGTGAAACTGAGACCTGACAGCATTTTCCAACATGTGTTATGTGAAAAAAAAAATACTAGTAACCCCTTGGGAAGAGTTACAAAGAATATTTGCATATTAAAGCAGTAAAACCTGGAAACATGGGAAGATAAAGTTAGGCACCCAGATTCATTCAAAGGACCTCTTCCCCTGCCCCACAGTACCCACTACATTTTGGGAAATGCTGATCTGGACAAACCTTCTACCGAGGCTGCTTCTTTCAGGTTCAAGAGCTAGAGACTGAACGGGCAGGTCCCAGTCCCTCTGCAAGTCCTGCTTAGTCATCAAACCCTTTTTTCACAACAGCTAATTGGTCCAGCACACTGACTACACACCAGACACAGTCTTGTTACCTTACTTGTATCCTCTTTAACCCTCTAGCAACCCAGCCTAAGGGCATTAGTTGCTCTTAGGTGTGTGAACTCTGCTAGTTACAGCAGAGATCCTCGACAGAGATCCCTAGCCCCTTCTCCCCCAAAGTCCCCTGCCACATAGATCCCACAGCCAGTCCAAAGTCAGATCACAGCAGTAAAGGGGATCAGAATATTCTGCCTCCAAATATGTCACTCCGGTATTTGGTTATTTTAAATGGCAGGCAACTGAGAAACAGCAGATATAGGAAGGGCTGTCCTCTGTCCTTTCTGCCCAAAAGGCAGGGCATAAATTTCCCATGAGAAAGGTGTCCTCCCAATAGCAGGAAAGAGATAACATTCTTATCACTGGAGATGGGGAGTCTACACCAGGATGAGTCTGCACAAACAAGCCATACTAAAACAACCTTTAGGGCGCCTGGGTGGCTCAGTGGGTTAAAGCCTCTGCTTTCGGCTCAGGTCATGATCTCAGTGTCCTGGGATCGAGGCCCACATCGGGCTCTCGGCTCAGCAGGGAGCCTGCTTCCCCCTTTCTCTCTCTCTGCCTGCCTCTCTGCCTCCTTGTGATCTCTCTCCCTCTGTGAAATAAATAAATAAATAAAAATCTTTAAAAAAAAATAAATAAAATAAAACAACCTTTATGGGGTGCCTGAGTGGCTCAGTTGGTTAAGCATCTGCCTTTGGCTCAGTCATGATCCCAGAGTCCTGGGATCAGGCCCCACATCAGGCTCCCTGCTCAGTGGGGAGCCTGCCTCTCCCTCTCCCTGCTCATTCTCTCTGTCCCTCTCTCGCTCGCTCTTTCAAATAAATGAAAATTTAAAAATAAATAAATTAACCCTTAACATTCCATTAGTTCTCCCCATATACTTCCTACTTTCCTACAATATACTACACCCCACAAAGCTACAATCCTTTTCTGGGCCTAGTCACTTCTCCACAGTTTATCACCCTTTGTAAAAATGGTATACTAGCCCCCAAGTCTAACTGCTTTTTGGGGGGCTTCATTTTTCTATATAGCCATGCATATGCTTTATAAAAATACTAACATGAAACAAAATTTGTATGCTTTGTCTTTAGTTAGTCTTTTCACAGTTTAATTTGCAGTTTCCAGGCACAGAACATAAGGATTGTCTTATATTTCTGCTCTGCTACAGTGGCCTGTGGGATTGCTCAGGACCGTGGGCAGTTCTGGCTTGAGAAGATGCCGATTGATCTGTAGATGTGGTACCTGGTCTTGCCTGAGTATCTCTGATCAGGTTGCAATTCTACAGCTCTTCCCCCAGTTTGTCCCTTCCTTCTTCCATTGAAACTATCCACTTGCTTTGCTTAAAGAGGGCAGTAAAAAATTTAACTCCAATTTCAACCCCTATTTCTTAAAATGACCTATACCATATATCCTTCTATCATGATGCTTAAAAAGAAAGTAAAAACTCTCATTGTTATTTAAGATGGCTAAATTAAGCCCCACTTTATTTTTGAGGTATTAGTTTTGGGGGAATCTTCACCGTTACTTAAAAATATTTATTTCATTTATAACCAATATGTCGGAGGTGGAGAGAATGACACTTTGGGAGATGTACTTAATAGTCAAAGGAGAGTCATTGGACTGTATTTGCTCACTCATACACTCATCCATTTAGCAGCAGGTACTGGGTTAGGTCCTGAAGGTTCAAGTGGAAATAGGCCAAGGCTTCACAAAGCTCATGGTGCCAGGGACACACTCTAAATTACTACAACAGGAATATATACGCAGTGCTCTGAGAACAGAGAGGAAGGAGGGAATAACTCAGCCTGGGGGTTTGGGAAGTCTTTCTGGGAGGCTGATCTCTTTGAAAGATAAACAGAATTTTACCAGAGTGCAGCAGTCATTCTGCAAAGGGAGGTCAATGATAAACTTAGAAGTCAAAATTCCGTATTTCCGTATGACTGGGTAATGTATGGAAAAGTAAAGAGGAAAATATGGAAGAAGGAACAGAGGATTTTGGAGGAAGGAGACAGGGAAAGAGAAAGACTACTTTTTTAAACAGGAGTCTCTGAGCATGGGATGGAATTCTCTGGAAATATTTAGTTGCTAGATTAAGGAGGAAGGAGAGTACTTTCACTGTTAAGTTGTAGTTTTAGTGTTACAGCTCACGAGCAAAATTTAGTTCTCACTAGGGAGCACACTCAACTCCTGTACCCAACAGCTTCATGTCAGTCCCACTCCCAGGCCACCTCTCAGCCTCTATCACTTTGTTTCTGGCTCTACCATGTACCCCCACTACACTGCCTTGTCCCCTAGGTTTACGGACAGTGTGTCTACCCGCCAGGTTCTCCGTCTCTTCAAGACAGGCACCCTGACCCTGTTCATCTTTACTTCCCCATAGGCCATACAATGCTTTGCTCATGGTAGGTGCTCTACAACTACTGTTGAATCAAAAAATTTTATTTAGTTAGAAAACAAAATACCAAAAACTGTCATAAAAATCTGTGACCCAATGGTTACATGCAAGATTTCTAAACCAGCAGGAATAAAAACTCAATTCTATTTAGCCAGAATTATATACAGCAATAAAGTGACATTCATTACTATTTTTTAACCTAACAAGCAATTTTAGATATTATTTATTTTACCTACTAACTACATGTTTATATCTTTACCATCATTTAATAATTATTATAGTGAATTACCAATGTTAGAAAGTTCTGGAAATAACCTACATCTATCTCCAATTACTGCCCATTATACTTCAACATTTTCCATATTAAGCATAATTTGAACACATCATTACAATTCTGTTTTCGCAACAACATCAAATATGTGGAATTAAGTTACTTTAGAATACTTTAGACAGAAAAATAATCTGGTTGTGTTAGTCTTAAGTACGTAGTTTAACGCCTGTTCTTTTATCTCTGTGTCCAAGCTTTACTTGGTTGCAAAGTCATTTCATTGGAAAACAGTGTGTTTACTGATTGACTGTCACTGAAAAAAATTTGAAAATTTAAAATGTTCTCATAGTTTAGAGATTAATAATACATAGACTAATAACTTTGGCTTAGAACCAGAAAAAAATGTTATCACTGTGTGAAACACTGAACTCTACCCTTTGGAGGGAAATGACGCCAACAGAACTATGACCACTCGGAAACAACAAAGTACAGTAGTCCCCCTTCCCCATCTGCACTTTTGCTGAGTTTTCAGCCACATTTGGTTAATCACAGCCATGAAGCAGACCATCTTCCTTCTGACATATCCACGGAAGATCAACTGTGCCTAACCCTATGTCACGGCGCCTGCGTCATTCATCTCCCTTCATCTCCTCGTGTGGGCATTGCATCATCTCACACCACTGCAGAAGAAAAAGAGTGAGTACACAACAGTATTCTGAGAGATGCCACATTCATATACCTTTCCTTACAGCGTATTGTCATAGTTGTTCTGTTTTATTACTGGTTATTGTTGTTACTCTTACTGTGCCTAATGTATTAAACTTTACTGAAGATATGTATGTGTAGAAAAAAAAAACTACATGCATACTATAGGGTTCTGTGCCATCTGTGGGTTCAGGCTTCTACCGGAGGTACTGAAATGTGTCTCCCCACCACGGACAAGGTGGAACTAAAATACTGTCCTCCCTGAGCAAAAAGGGAAAGGGTTACCTGCATGCAGATAAAGAAGTCTTGATAAGGATGGAGAGCGGTCTTAAGAGACAATGGTTTTGAGCTCAAAATATTATTCTAAAAACTCAGCCTTAGAAAAAATTTTCTGAAAACAAAGTCTTAATTTTTGGTACATGTTAAGTGGCTTATAGCTCAAAATAACCCTGTAGGCTAAGCCATTTTAGTTATATAGGGGTCCATTTTACTACTGATTTATTTGAATGTCTCATCTGAAAGTTATTTTGTTTAATAAAGATGGTCCCAGGGACCTGGGTGGCTCAGTTGTTAAATGTCTGGCTTCGGCTCAGGTCATGATCCCAGGGTCCTGGGATCGAGCCCTACATCGGGCTCCCTGCTTGGCAGGAAGCCTGCTACTTCCTCTCCCACTTCTCCAGCTTGTGTTCCCTCTTTCGCCTCTCTGTCAAATAAACAAAATCTTAAAAAAAAAATAAGATGGTCCACCATAACAGCCTCTTAAAAAAGCCCTGAAGGTCCAGAACTGGACTGGATGCAAAGCTCTTAGAGGTCTCTGGTTCTGTCCACGGCAATTCGCTCAAGTAAAGGTAAAGCTTTCCCTATCTACTCAGTTTAGATTTTGCCTGGGAGTATAATTTCACTCCCTGCTGCTCAAAACATCAAGTCTCTGACTGAAGTGAGTACTATCTCTGTAGGAATGACTGAAAGGCCAGCCCTCTATCTCTTCCCCGGGCTACTCGGCTCGATCTGTGGGTAGCACCAGGGACGTACGATCTTGGGTCTCTTGTGGATTTGGCTTTCTTCCCTGTGGTCTGGTGCCATTAGCCGCCCATATTACGAGATGCCAGAAGAAACTGTCCTTTGAAACTGACTGTACTTATGTTAAGGATGTTGCCGTTCATGAGAGAAATCTCTTTTTGAGTTTTCATGCCAGAAGTTGCTTGTATATCATGGAGACTGTGACTCACGTAACCATTCATGATCTTCTCTTTGCATAGGCTACTGGGAAGCTCAGAGCCCTAGACTGGAGGTTGTTCCTGGCTGCCAAATGTCCTGTTTTCTCAATGCCCACTTTGCTTGTTAACCTCATTCCTGATCTCATTTTGGTTTTCCTACCCTTATGTTCCTGATATTCTCACTTACAGCACTCATACCATCTTGATTCACTGGTTAAAAACACACTGAAATAAGTTAGGAATAAAATTCAATGCAGCTTGTTTTCAGTTCATTTGAGAAGAGATACAGTTGCAAAGTTTCTGATTTGTTAACTGAAAATTTGGAACAACAATGCTAAAAGGCAGTAAGGTTCCCAGGCTAGCCCAAGGAAATTTAACTACAATACAGCAAGAGGTAGTATTAAGAAGAGCTACTGCCATTCAAGACAAGTTCTGCAGGGTAATTCTATATTCATGTTAAAAAAGAAACTTTTCTTATTAGAGAATTTGTGTGTAAAGACACATCATCGATTATACAAACTCATATAGGCACAAGATACATAAGTCAGCTAAGAAATTTATAACCATTTAAGTAAAAGAAAGTCTAAAGGCCTTATAAATAATCCATATTTTATTCAGTCAAGTTGACTTGCTCTTTTTCCCTTAAATAAACAAATAACTAAAGGTAATTTAATTCAGTGAGAGTAGTGAAGTGAATACAGATCTTTGAAGAACAATAAAATGTTAATTTTATGATCCTATTTATTTTGCAAACGCTTCTTCATGATAGGACACAAATGCAAATTTTGACTCAGGGTCAATTCTTAATTTTCCAGCAGAAAACGAAATCTAGTTGAATACCTGCATTTTACAAGCAAATTCAACACTATTTCTTATAGATAAACATAATAATGTCTTGGATATAGTTATTCATAGGTCTAGACTATGGCTTGTATTTACTAGGCTCTCATTGAGCATTTATGCATTTGAAGTCTATGTAGTCAAATTTTCTTGACAAATCTTGGCTTCTAAGGGAAGAATTCTGCTTCTATTAACCCTTGTACTTTTAAATGCATGACTTCAGAGAGTGGCACCATCGGATTTGGATTTAGAAAACCACTCTGGGGGCGCCTGGGTGGCTCAGTGGGTTAAAGCCTCTGCTTTCGGCCCAGGTCATGATCTCAGGGTCCTGGGATTGAGGCCCGCATCGGGCTCTCTGCTTGGCAGGGAGCCTGCTTCCCCCTCTCTCTCTCTCTCTCTGCCTGCCTCTCTGCCTCCTTGTGATCTCTCTCCCGCTGTGAAATAAATAAATAAAATCTTTAAAAAAAAAAAGAAAAAAAAAAGAAAACCACTCTGGTGACAAGGTGAAGGATGCCCGGTTGCATTAAGAACTGAAGGCACAGGGATCAGTAGAAGGCTGTCATAAAATCCAGACAGAAACTGGTTAGCGGCAACAAAGGCAATCACTGTGGGGACACAAAATTTCTGCTGATAAGAGAAATATGGGAGAGACAATCCATGGGGCAAGAAGACGGACTATGGGTAAAATAAGGAGAAAAAGTGAAGTGATTTCCGGATTGACAGCTGAACATCCAGACAATGACAAAGTGAAGTGATTTCTGGCTTGACAGCTGAACATCCAGACAATGACATGGAATGCAGGAGGGCCAAGTTTGCTGGGACGGATGCGGAATCTTGTGAAGACACACTCAATCTGGTAGCATACCCAGAAGATGAAGGAAGGTTTTGGAGAGAAGGGTTTGCAGGTGAGGGGAAAGGATAAACCAGGATGAATCATCAGAGCACACACAGGGTTGAAGCCACAACTGATGAGCCTATGTCTGGTGGCTGTGAGCAGGTCAAGGTGCAATGGAAGGGAGCTCCCATATTGAAGGAAGGGAGCTCCCATATTGAAGGAAGAGAGGTAGAGGAAGAGGAGTGTTCCAAACAGGGAGGAGACCAGGAGACAGTGCTGTCCTGCATGCCAGGGAGGGAAGGAAAGGAGGGAACACAAATGGGCCAAAGACAAAAAAGTAACAGAAAGAATGTGGCAAGCCAGACTGCGGTGGAAGGAGGAGGAAGTTGAAGGGGACAGTGGAAAGCATGTGTGGACCATTCCTACCATGAACAGGCTATCAAGGGATCATCTATACTCCCAAGAGCACAGACCACACTGGTCTTTTTTGTACAGGGTTGGCTAGTGGCTCTTTTAGAGTAATGTCTTCCTATAGAAGCTGGCTGGCTGTTCTTTAGGGTTCCTTTTGGCAGAGGCCCTCAGCCACCATTCTAGTCATCCCCATAAAGGAACAGATGTAGACACGGGGCAAGACAAGAGCATGAGCAGAAAGAAGCATGGGAAGGAAGGTGATGATGGCAGCAGGACACTCACATCTCCACAGCTCGGTACTGGCAGAAATATTATTTTTCATTAATACTGCTCCTTCCCCTCATTGATAGTTTGGAATATGGCGTGTACCCAAGTTAATTTATTTTCAGTTTATATCACCCTTTGTGATAATATTGCCTTAGGGTATGCACACACATTATGAAATATTTACTTTAGAAATCTAAAACAACATATCACTTGGGAGCAACATCTATTAAAATATCAACTGTGAAATGACAATTTTAAGCATCTGTTTTATCCTCCATCTTAAAAGGGGCACAGAAAGGGGTCACCAACCTGTTCCAAAGTGAAGGTATCTCTCAGAGAGTCCCCCAGATGGGACTATAAACCTTCAGTAGTAGTATTCAGTGTGGGTTTTAGCTTTGTGAGCAAGGCCAATGGCAAGCAAGGACCGCCAAGACCATGAAATTATTTAGGGATATTAAAATTACAGAGCCCAAACTCTGACCTGCACTTTTAAGTCAAGGGTAGTAAGAACAGAAAGAGATCCACAGTGATGTTGGCAGTAGCTCCCCAGTAGGATTTTTGCAAGTTTGCCTGCACCTATCTGTGAGGACACCAGAACATACGAGTCTGTCTCTTAAGGAAAGCAGCCCACCCAAAGATAAAGAGCTGCATCTTCCTGCAGAGACCGGGGGGTGTAGTGGGGGGGGGGTGGAGAAGGCTTCCTAACCCCAGTCTATAAGGAATGTGGGCAAAAGTGTTGGTATTGGAGGACTCGGGTGTTAACTTAGTTCCCTATCAGCTGTGTATCATTTTAGATTTTGCTCCTTTACTGCTCTGAGCTGCAGCTTCCTTACTTGCAAATTGGGGGAAAATAGAAAGATCTGCTTCATGGAGTTTTTATGATGGTTAAATGAGATAATGCAACGAAGGGCCTAACATGTGTCTGGCCCATGAGAAATGTTTAAATATAAAAAAGCTATTATTATGACCATATTTGTAAAATGGAGTAATAATACCTATTTCCTGGTGCTTCTACATTGAATAAGACAATGCATAATCAAGTACATGATATATAGTGCTTGATACGCAGTGTGTGATCCATCAATGTTAATTCACTTTGGAGTCCCTCTCTTCTTGTTTCCCTCTAAACACTGGGGGGAGGCTCTGTGAATATGGAACAGATATCCCTGAGGCAGTAAACAGCCTCAGTGGCAAGGACTGATTTTATTAACATTATTTTAATCAGGATTTGAATAAAATCAGTTCTCCCAATGCTTTTAACTCCTGGAATGAAACTGTAACTAAGCCTCAGCAGAGTGCAGAATTTGGCACAACACACGTGTGTGCGATGACTACCTTCAGTGGATCTAGTCATCAAAGTGTTGGAAGGCTTCTGTTATAACACAATCTTACTAGAATGAAAACTCTAGGAATGCAGGACTCTGCTAAGTTTTATTCTCTGCTGTTATCTCTGGTACCTAGCAGAACGCCTGCTATACAGTGGAAGTTCAATAAATATTTGTTAACTGAATGAGTATGGCTCCCAGGGAGCCTATGTCAGTGCCTTTGTCAAAAAGTTATCGTCCACAAGGATCGTGGAAAGGGAAGTAGGCACAGGAGGCCTGAAGGCAGTGATGGTGTTGGTAGTGGACAATGGACATACCACAAAATCATGATACATGGCAGTGGTCTGACTCAGGAATACCGGGGATCCTAACAGAGCCCTTCATCTTTAGCAATGTCATAAAATAAGATTATTTCAACCTAAGTAAGACAAACTGAAACACTCCCAACCATATTACCACTACCTTAATTTGTAAGTGCTTCATAGATTACACATAAATCCTCATTTAATAATCTGCTGGCCTGTTTGCACTTTTTGTTAGAGTCCCTACTACAGGCAAAGTCGGGGGGAGAGGGGAGGTTTGAAAAAAACATGAGTATGACAAGATTTCTGTTCTTCAAGGACTCAAAATGAAGCAAATCCTTCAAGGGCAAATTCTGTTAATTTCATCTCTCTATTCTTGACACTTTACCCAGGTATTCGGCCTCTATCACAGAGTCAGATACTCAGGACTCCAGAGAGATTTATGACCCTGGGAGCACAGAATGAGGGTTTCAAACCCTGCTGTCCATAGCTCCCATTCTCTTGCACATGTTAAAGACTTCAAGAATAGAAAAGAAATCAACCTGATTCTCTTTTCTTAGGTTCCAATATTCTTTTTTTTTTTTTAAAGATTTTATTTATTTATTTGACAGAGAGAGAGAGAGAGATCACAAGTAGGCAGAGAGGCAGGCAGAGAGAGAGGAGGAAGCAGGCTCCCTGCCGAGCAGAGAGCCCGATGTGGGCCTCCATCCCAGGACCCTGAGATCATGACCTGAGCCGAAGGCAGAGGCTTTAAACCGCTGAGCCACCCAGGCGCCCAGGTTCCAATATTCTGAACACATTTGTCTTCAGGCTGGTAAATGAAAATATAAAGGAACTGCAAAATGAAAACAGGCTGTGCTGAAAGGTAATAACTCTTTCCTCCACCCTTAAAGAAGAAAAAAATGGAAGATACAGTAAAAATAAACACTGGAATCCCTCTATTTCTTCAGGCTTAAAAGGATGCCAGGGGGACAATCCTCTGTGATCACTGTATGCTTGAAATACATGAGGTTTTCCAGGTGACTGTGGATTAAAGTTAATTATTGTGGAAATAACATTACGGCCAGGAGACGACTGCCTAGGTTGATAGTAGAGGTTATGAAACAAGAAGTAGTTTTTTCCATTTTGGTTATTTTTAATTAATTAAAACAAAGAGGCTTATTTTCCTCTTTACTGTCTTGCACTGGTTCTTCTGACCTTTGAAAATCCTCAGTGAAACAGATGGTGGCATCTTAAGAAAATGTGTCCACCATTCCTACCACTGACAGACATTTCTGACAACATGGACTTTTTTTCTTCCCATACCAAGTTTTGTTCATTACCTGAGATGTCTCAATGTTTTGGAGCATTTTTCCTCATGTTCTTATATTTTTTTAGAAGGAAAAGGAAGTGGCTTTTAAGAAACCATATGGCCCACATGCCCACATGTCTTGCTTTCTGAGTCAAGTCTACTTCTTAACAATGTTACTGACAGGACATCCCTGTGACAGAGTCCCTTCCCCCATCCCTGCTTGTCCTTTAGGGGACAGACCGTGGCTGAAGGTCTCAGGGCACAGAGAGTATCAGGCTGAGGATGCAAGAGCAGGAATGCTGGGAAGGGAGAAGAGAGAATCCTATCGGATGTAGCTCATGTGTTTAGCCAGAATGTAGGAAGAAATGCTCTGAAACCTGAATTCCTCACTCTGTGAGGTGCGAAACAGTTCTGCCCTACCTTGGGATAGAAGTTGGGACGTGTTCTCTCTACATTCACCTAGCTTGAGCCTGAGAGGCCTCAGCAACCGTCGCGATGTGGATGTGGACGGGCAGGCCGGTAGTGACAGCACACAAAGCTGAGCATTCCAAACCAAACAGCAGACTCAGAGAGCCAGCCTCTGCTGCCAGTGGGCAGGGGAGGGGAGGCTGGGAGGGCCTTCCTCAAGCTTGGTGAGGTGGCTTGGGAAAGTACCCTAGTACTGTGTGATCATTTGTTAGTAATGGGCTTGCCTGCATACACCTTACAGTGATCCCCAAGAGAAAGAAATCAAGCTGGTTTCCTTTGCAGGAATGCCTTTTAAAATATAATAGGTGAATTTCTGGGGGTAAAAAAAAGGTTAGATATAAATTTGGTTGGGGAAACCAAATCTTAAAATTCTCTGAGATTCCTCTGTATTCAGATATGTGAAGAAGGAGGAAGTTGAAGAAAATTACATGACCACATCTGCGCCCTAAACACAGTCTCTCCAGTAGTTAATCTTTTCACTTAGCCTTGTGTACATATGCATTCACTCATGTTTCTTTTGCTTTTCCAGTGTGTTATCACTGAGAAAGCAAAATTGACTCAAACACAGGCCCTACACTCTGGGGATGACAGTATAGTGAACAAGGACAAGAGTGATGGGAGAATTAACAAGGCAGGATTCTGCACAAAGTGTCCGGAAGACACGGGAGGAGCCACCATAAATACGACCCCTGCATTTGCCACATACTGGTGTATATATTCATGCCTGGCTTAGATGCTGAGGTGACAGTGGTGAGCAAAACCACACACAGTCCTTGACTTTCTACAGCCTGCGGGCAGACTAGAGGGGCAGACGTTATGGAGGTGGTTACAAAGGCCATGCAGAATTACACCTGTTGTGTGGTCATGGGGCTGTGAGAGCTTACAGTGCTGGGGCGTGCCTTTGTGGAGTCCTGGTGAGTGAGCAGGGAGCGGCGACCTAAATGAATACAGAAGGACCTTTGAGACAGAGGAACGGCATGGGTTCAAGGCGGCAGAGTATTTAAGGAAATTGACAAAAGGGCAATGTAGGAGAGCACCCCCCAAAAGGGAAGGTGTTATAAGGCCAGAGAAGCAGGGAAACTGACTCTATGGCAAACATAGGCCATGGTAAGGATTCTGAACTTTATCAAGAGCAATGAGAACCAACTCAAGTTTTTTTTCCCTTTATTATTATTTTTTAAAGATATTATTTATTTGAGAGAGAGGGAGAAGGAGACAGAGAATGAGTTGAGGCAGAGGAGCACGGAGCCAATGAGGGGCTGGATACTAAGACCTTGGGATCAGGACTTGAGCCAAAGGGCAGATGCTTAACCAACTGGGCCACCCCGGCGACCCTTTCCTTTCCTTTTTTTTTTTTTTTTAATTGTTTAGTAAGGAAATAGAGTGGGATTGGGAGGTTTCACAGAACCTATCAAGAGTTAGCCTATTAGCTGAACTTTGAAGGATGATTAGGGATTTGCTATACAAAGGGAAGAAGTGTGTTTCAAACACAGGAACGTGTATGTGATCATATGAAGGCCTAAAGCCACGTGGCACCATTAGGAAAACGGAAGAAGTTTGATTTGGCTGAAGTGAAAGGAAGAGAGGAGGAAGAACACGAAGAGGGGCATGTGAAGCTAAGGACTTTTACTCCAAAAACCATGTCCAGCCTCTGGTGCATTTAGACAGGGGGAGTAGGGTAGCTGGGTGGGAGCAAGCACATCTTGGAGCCAGTCAAAGTTCTGGGTTCAAATCTTGACAGCTCCTTCTAAGGTTCTTCAGTTGGATAAACTGAAGTTGGTACTCCGCCTGCACAGAAATCATCCAGCTACCATGCTTAGCCCAGTGCCCAGCACCCCACTCAGCGAGTTAGCTACCTGCATTAGAGGGGGACCGACAGTAGAATAGTTGTGCAGCCACCCAGATGAAGAGAAACGATGAGCTGGACTAAGCTAGTGGGGACGGGCCTGAGTGGTGTCCATGCAGAATGCAGAAGTGCAGGAAGCCAGGTAAAGGGAAGGAATCTTAGATGAATGCCCAGTCCCCAGCTTAGCTGGGCAGGTCTGGATGTGTGTGAGTTGCCTGCTGCATCTGGTGCTTGGGCTGGAAACAGACTTGGCAGTTAACATCAAATCAAGGTGGAAAATGAAACCACGGATTCTGATAACATTATAGAGGAGGTTCAAAGAGGGAAAAGAAGGACTAAGCATAGGAACCTGGGAACAGATAGACCTTTGGATACATCAGAGTCTTACGGGATAGTCCTTCAGACATGAGGAAGGAGAGGTGCCAAAACTAGGTGCTGAGGCTGAATGTTCCAGTCAGGATTCTGGGGCCACAGCATGTACAGCCTGTGAGCAACATCTCTTCCAGGAGGCTGCCCAGCAGCCTAACTTACTCAGCACCTCCCGGGATTGCCTTCTGTTAGGGTTTCAAGTTCAGGGTTAAAGCATTAGGTTGCCACCAAAAGCTGGGGTTACTATTTCATGTCTCCATGGTTTAGAGGTTCGCCACAGTCCCAAAATCTTTTCATCCTTAGTCTGAGAAGGGAAGAATCAGAACACTGAACTCAAGTACACTGTAAATCCTCAATAAAGAAGTGTTGAATGAATAAGAGACAACTGGACCAGGATAGAGATCAATGGCTTGTTCTGGTTCCAATGCAGCTGCAAGAAACTACTTTCTCAATTAATTTAGCATTTTGCTTAGTAAAGGGCAAAGAGATTTTAGATGAGATGCTTCTGCCTATAGAAATGTTAAATGATGTTAAGATAACATCACTGTAGGGATCAGATGCCACGAAGGGATAATTGTATAGGGAAAACATTTGTATTTATTCTCAAACTGTGGATGCACAAAAAGAAATGATGAGGGCATTAAATGAATAATTATGCTACAGAATAATACATGTGATTGTAATGAACTGATCACATAATTTTAAACTAGGTGAAAGGGGGTGTACTAAATCCACTCAAGAATTACCCCAGAAACAAAAGAATATAAGGCTAATAGATGCACTAATGACATCTAATGAGCCATCTGATAAATAAAATAATTACCCTGAGAACAAATAAAATGAACTAATTGAACACTGATGAATATTAACTGGCAAATAAAGGAAATATATGAAAGCTACATAATTGGAGAAACAAAAGTGAGCTAAGCGTATGTAGTGTTGCAGATTAAGTTAACATCTAGGGCCAAAGAGATGTTTTAAAATCACGTCTAAGGAGTATCTGGGTTGCTCAGTCAGTTAAGCATCTCCCTTCAGCTCAGGTCATGATCCCGGGGTTTGGGATTGAGTCCCACATGGGGCTCCCCATGTCGTGGGGAGTCTGCTTGTCCCTCTCCCTCTTAAATGAATAAATAAAAAAATCTTAAAAAAAAATTGTGTCTGAGGGGCATCTGGGTGGCTTAGTCAGTTAAGCATAAGTCTTCGGCTCAGGTCATAATCTCAGGATCAGGGATCAAGTCCCGTGTCGGGTTCCCTGCTTAGTGGGGAGTCTACTTCTTCCTCTCCCTCTGTGCTCTCTAATAAATAAATAAAATCTTAAAAAAAAAAAAAAACATGTCTGAAACCTCCAGATACTCTCCTGAAGCTGTATCACTGTACATGAAAGTACTCACAGGAAACGTCTTCCTTGTACCATGGAGGCACCGTCCCTGATATGTATGTTTCATTTTGAATGGACTTTCTCCTTCTGATTATATTGTGCTCACTGAAGTTTGAGTCATTCCCTCTAATCCAACATACTCAACCAATCATGAAGACCAGCTAATTCTACCTCTCAGTGTATGTCAAAACCAGTCTCTTCTTTCCATTCATCACCATTGCTCTAGTTCAGCCTTCATTGTCAGTACTAAACGGAACTAATGCCATTGCCTCCTAACTGGTGTCTTCAGTCCCCTTCATGTTTGGGGTGATCCAGCTAAAGGTATATCTGTAGTCTACTTAAAATACCTAACAGCTTTTGCTGCCTAGCAACATGACCCAGCAGTCTGGCAGGGCACAAGGGCTCTGTTGTCTGTGGTCCCACCCCCGTGATCTCTCTACTCTCATCTTCGCCCTCTGTCTGCCATCAGTTAGCACCAAACTGTGGGCAGTTCCTCAAGCCCAGCAGCAAGTACACTTTTTTTTTTTTTTAAAACATCTGTCCCCTCTGCTTCTGCCTCCTGTCACCAGTGAATCCCTACTGAATCTTTACAGCTCAGACCAGCTACCGTTGCTTTCTACACCTCACTCCCCTTCTGGACAGGCTATGTTGCAGTGCCTGTCTGCTTCCCCCAAACGCTGCTTGGTTCTCCATCAGTACATTGCCACCTCACTGCCTTAAACTTCCCAGTGAATGCATTGCTGTGAGCACTGAACTGCAAAGCTCCTTTGGCAAAGATCACGTTCTGTTTATCTCTGTACCTCTAGCAAGGAGCAAAGGGTCCTCCACATGGCAGGTATCCAAGGCAGGTTAGCTGAATGAAGGCTCAAACCAACCTCATCATATTGAAACTATGTATTCCAGAGATAGTTTTGTGGATGGCGAATAAATACCTGGCACACAGAATGTGACTCTGCAAGTTTAACTTGAGCTGGTTAAATCATGTTAGCTACTACAGATTTTAATGATTTGGCAGTTGGGACTGCCTGTGTAAAAGATAACTACGTAGTGGCTAATTTACATGCATCTGCCGAAACACAGAGGTGACTTTGGAGTTCCTGCTGTATGCCAAACATTCCCCAGAAAGTACTGCAACTTGAGCATTCTCATTTTATAGACGACACACTGGGGAGTAAATGATTTATACCAAGGTCACAGAGCTCATGGATCTTAAATTTGAAACATGTTTCTTTTTTCTTTTCTTTTCAGTAATCTCCACACCTAACATGGGGATTGAACACACAACCTTGAGATCAACAGTGGTATGTTCTGGGGTGCTTGGGTGGCTCAGGTGGTTGAGCATCCGATTCTTGATTTCAGTTCAGGTCATGATCTCAGGGTCCTGGGAACGAGCCCTGTGTTGGGCTCCCTGATCAGTGGGGTGTCTTCTTGAGATTCTCTCTCTCTCTCTGCTCCCACTCTATCAATCAATCAATCAATCTTTAAAAAAGAGTGGTATGCTCTATCAGCTGAGCCCCTAGGTGCCCCCGAAACAAGTTTTCTTGATTCAAAGGCCAGGAATCTTTCTATGTCAAGACCCCCTTGCTCATGATTCTCATTCATAATACTGAAAACAATATTTAAAGCAAATTAGTTCAGGAATGATAATATTAGTTCAGGAATGATAAAAGAGAGAAGTTCTAGCATCAAGTCATAACAACTTTCATTTCTCTTTTATTTGTCATGAAAGACTTTTCTGTGAGCTATTTTTTGGTTTAAATCTCAGAATATTTGAGTTAAAAAAAACCTGCTATCCTTTCAATCATGAGTGGCTATGAAGCTACACAGATAACCAAGATGTCACAGTGATATATTACTATGTCATAATTTTGGAAATACTAAATCTGCTTCTTTAAATGGGAGGGTAGAGTCCAACTGAAGGAATCCTATTCAAGGCATTGCTATTACGAACACAAACAAAAGCCAGGAAGACTCATCTTAATTCAGCTGACTCTAGAATTTTCCTAAATTGGCGAGGTACCAGTTAATTGAGAAAATAAATGCTAAGATATTGTAAAAATTGACTACCTGATGAGAAGAGATTCAGTGTCAGGAAAGGGATCATAGAAGAGAAGAAATAGGAAATGAAGTACGTTTCACCCACGACAAAGTAGTCATATGGCTATTGATGCAAGTCATTAAGAGGCAGGCAATTTTCTGTGATGCTCATTACAGCAGTTCTCAAACTATGTTTGGTAAGTATACTTGTGTCAAAAAAAAAAGCATTATCCTGGTACAACAGAGAATAATTTAAAGATACTTTATGGAAATCCTATTTACTCATCGCATTTTGCGGTGTAGCTTTACTCCTTTGCTATCTTACAACAATCTCTACCTTTATTTTCTCTTTGCCCTGATCCTCTCATTTATTATTTTTTAATTATGACAATTATTTCATCTTATTGCATATATTCGTATAAGTTTTTTAAATGCTTTAGGGGCCAAGATGAAGTAGAAATAGAATAAATGAAATCTGCAAACTCTTATAAGCTAAACTCAGTAAGTCAACAATGACACATAGATCTAATAATTTTTAACACTTGGTTCTACTGTCAGGAGTAAAAAATGTTACCCCCCCGCCCAATTCAGGCTGTTGAATATGTTAAATATTTTCTTCCCAAAGTTAATTGTACAATTTTTACTTATTTTTCAAAATTATTATCATTCAACATGGCGGAACTTAGCAACCATAAAAGAAACTTTTTTTTTGAAATTTCAAGCATATTTAATTGTAATGAACAATCCTTCTTTGAAGAGTCTAAGAAGCTGCTTTTCTTCAGTACAAATGAACTGTCTAGTTGTTGTGGGGATTTGTAGAAAGAAGGGATCGGGTAACGATAGTTCTAATAAAGTACAACAGGCTGTCCCATGAGTTCAATAGGAGATACTCAGAACAAATTTAAGAGTAAATTTGGGAAGAACTTAGAAAATTTAAGAGTTGTCTTTTTCTCTTTTATTCCTCTCCTCCTCTCTGTGTTCTTGCATAGCCTGTAATATAAAAGTTAAAAAATTTTTCACAGAGGTACGATTTGTTCAACATTTTTTTTTAAAGGTTTCATTTATTTATTTGACAGAGAGAGAAATCACAAGTAGGCAGAGAGGCAGGCAGAGAGAGAGAGGAGGAAGCAGGCTCCCTGCTCAGCCCCGATTCGGGGCTCAATCCCAGGATGCTGGGATCATGACCTGAGCCGAAGGCAGAGGTTTTAACCCACTGAACCAGCCAGGCGCCCTGTTCAATATTTTATAGTGAGCAAAACTCTACTTTGGCTGCTTCTTACAGAATTCTGTGATTTCTTTGATTGCTCATAATATACACATCCATTTCAAGACTTAAAAAAAGAGAAAACTTTTTACTGGGGGAAATTCCTAATAATCTTGTTAAGAATGCCAAAAAGCCGCTGGACCATCCCGTGTTTGCATTCTATCTACTCCGAGGCTCTAGTGCAATAATATATATGAGTTTTCAAGAACTGTTAGGAACAAGCTGGATTTGGCCATTTGTTCCATACCCAAAGAATATTTGGCAGTAAGGTCTTCAGTGTAGCTGCGCTGTTTCAGAAAGGGAAAGGTGCTTGGTCTTGATGCCATTCACATTAGAATTAGTATTATTCGCCTTGGCATCTGGGGCAAAAGAGGTAGTCAATGTCAAAAGATCTGCAACAGTGAGTGCAGAACTTGCGGAGGAAACCCTCTGCCTAGTTCCTGCTGTGTCTGGGAGCTCAAAGTTCCATGTCCTCAGCTTCTAGTTCAGACAGAGAATAGACTACTAAATAGGAACCATTATTTAGTTCCATGCATTAAGACTTCAGAGGCTTCAATCATGCTGCATTCAATGGTGTAGCAGGTAGTAATTGAGACCTAACATTACCAACAGTTAGTAATTTACCAGTCACAAAACTAGGGAGAGCCTGTTTAGCTACTTCAGCTGTAAAAGAAACTGTGAAAATAATTATCTTTGGATTGATGTTTCTAAAACTTATGAGGTCCAAGTCAGAGGATGCAGGGGTGTAGGAATTTTCTGCTGCGGGGCGGAAGGTGGGGAAGGGAAGAGTGCCCTGGGGGCTGGGAGGCATTCTAGTTCCCATTCTGTCTTTTACCAGTTGTGAGACTTTAGTCAAGCTGTTTATCCTTTCTATCCTCACCTTTGTTTTAGACACATCTGACTACCTCCTGGCTATTTTGACTGGCACTCAAAGTCATCTATGTTGGAACTCTAATCCAGTGCTTCTGGTTCTGAGGTGCCCCTGGTGTTTTACCTCCCGGACTTCTCATTGTCTGTGCCTGGAACGCTCCTCCACCCATGCCTACGTGTCCCCAGCTGCAGCAGACACCAACTGGTGGCTGGTCCAGCAGTCATTCCCAATCCTTTTCTCTTTGCTGCCTTCCAACCACAGTGGCTAGAATAGCTTACACCTCATTTTCCAGCCCCGTGCCCAGCTAGTGAGAACAATGTAACAGTTCTGGTCAATGCTATAACCAGAAGTCCATTTGAATGGTTCCAAGTTTACCCTTCCCTTATAAATCAAAAGCTTACTCTTTCCTGGTTGGGGCACCCTTCTTTCTGCTTCTTGCCTTGAAAAAGGATGTATTTGGAATTTCAATAGCCCTTTGCAACCATCAGGCATAAGCATGAGAAGAAAACGAACATTCAGACACCTTGATATCATCTAGTGTCTAATCAGTTCGAGCAGCTATCTACCTCCAGACTTCTGTACGTGAGAATAAATCCCTTATATACTGTGTAAAGGTTTCTATTATTTGTAGTCAAAAGCATTCCTATTGATATCTATTTTTAAGGTGGTGCCTGGGTGCCTCAGTCGGTTAAGCAACTGCCTTCGGCTCAGGTCATAATCCCGGGGTCCCAGGATTGAGTCCCGCATTGGGCTCTCTGCTCAGCAGGGAGCTTGCTTCCTCCTCTCCCTCTGCCTGCCTCTCTGCCTACTTGTGATCTCTAACTCTCTGTCAAATAAATAAATAAAATCTTTAAAAAAAATAAGGTGGTGCTTCAGAGGTCAGCTCCTCTACACACCTTTTCCTCCTTTGAACTTCACTGATAAACTTTTTTTTCTTTTTTAAAGATTTTATTTATGTATTTGACAGAGAGACAGCACAAGTAAGCAGAGCAGCAGGCAGAGGGAGAGAGAGAAGCAGGCTCTCTGCTGAGCAGGGAGCCCGATGCGGGGCTTGATCCCAGGACCCGGGGATCATGACCTGAGCCGAAGGCAGCCGTTTAATCAACTGAGCTACCCAGGCGCCCCTCACTGATAAACTTTTTTAAAAAAGATTTTATTTACTTGAAAGAGAGAGAGAGTGAGAGAGCAGGAGTTGGAGGGGGATGGTGGGTGATGAAGAAGTAGGCTCCCTGCTGAGCAGGGAGCCCAGCACGGGGCTCGATCCCAGGCTCATGACGGGCTGAAGGCAGACACTTAACCGACTGAGCCACCCAGGGGCCCCATGAACTTTACTGATAAACTTCTGACGGTACTATGAAAATTAATAAGGGGAAGTCTCATCAGAAATGTAGTCAGGAAGCCCTGTGGGGGACCTCTCACTCACAAACTTTCCATCTAGTTGACCTCACCCTAGTGGACAGGAAGAAGTTCACTTTACTACCCCAGTAGAAATGTTTTCTCCTTGCTCAACAATAACCCAGCCAAGGAGAAGCTACCACGACCCCAGCCAGGGAGAAACCATCACCACCCTGAACTCTTCACTTTCCTCCCACACTCTTTTGTTCCAAGCAGTCCCTCCCAATCTCCTCCTTTTTCTCTATAATATTCTTCTCCAGACTGGCCTCCGGTTTGCCATAGCCTGCATGTCCTGAACTGCAATTCCTCTGTTCCTAGATAGATTCACTTGGCTGGTAAAATAATGGGCTTTTTTGTTTTTTAAGGTCGACAGTCAGTTACCACTCTCTACCATTAATGGGAGACTCATTTTGATTTGCAGCTCTCACCATAATGCTCAGTGTACATGAAGTGTAACACTCAAATATTTAATGAAGAAAGGAGTTCTGACACTCAATTTGGTAAGCATTTGGGCATTATTTTTGCTTTTTCTCACATTATACATTATTTTTAACCTATAGGAAGAGAAATGGCTGATAAAAATTACCTCTGAATAAAATTTCCTCTTACTTTTTAATAATTATAAACATATACTGCATAGTTACTGTGCTAAGCATTAGGGATGTAGACCTAAAACAGAATTTCTGCTTTTAAGGAATGAATGGCAGACACAGGTAAACCTACAACGACAGCAGTGCTTGACATGTATAACAATAAATCTAAGAGTACAGTGCTGCCCCCACATCCACTTACTTTCCAGTCTATCCAGAAACTGGCTGTCAGGCATGGCATGAATCACCTCAACTTCCCACCCTTTCCTGTCTTCATCTCCTTCTCCCCACTCATGAAAAAATGTCCCTCTCCTGTCCTAAGACCAACTGTGCTCTCAGACACACCATTTCTTATCTCTTGTGGGGTCTTGCTCTAGCAGTTATCCAAACTCCCATATCATGTTAACCAGTCTTCCTGGGGTGGTGGGTTGGTTTACATTCACTGTGGCTGTTTACTTCCTTCTGATTCACTTCTCAACCCCCACAATCCAGGTTCTGCCTTAATCACCTCACTAACACTGCTCTGGTAAAGGTCCCTAGAGATTTCCGTACTGCCAACACGAGGGACCACATTTCCATCTTTCTTTACTGCACCTTGCTAAAGCAGGTGCCCCTGACCACAACCACTTTCCTGAAACACGTGACTATCTTGACTTCCGTGACACTACTCTCCTTGCTTGTCCTCTTCTTTTGTTTAGACACTACAGTGTTATCCAAGTGTGGGCCAGGGGTCAAGGGGGTCTCTGAGCCCTTTCAGGGGATCCATCAGGAAAACTGTTTTTAAAATACCAAGAAGACATTTGCCTGTTTCACTCTCATTTTCTTATGAGTGTATAGTGGAATTTCCCAGAAGCTAAATGACATATGATATAGCAACAAGCTGTAGGCAGACAAAAATATAAGAAATATAAGAATCTACCCTTCTTTTATTAAGACAAACATCTCTTTAATGAGATTTGCAAAAATGTCACACAATGTCACACTTGTCACTAATTTAATGGTCACTTTTCATAAAAATGTATGTTTGTATGTAATGGGTTTATTGATACATTTAAAAATGGGTATTTTAAAATGTTTTAGTTTTGATTTTTTAATATGATATTGGTAACTATGCCACACATACAACAAGCTTTTGGGCCTTCAGTTACATTTAAGAATGTAAAAGGATCCTGAGGCTCTTAAGATTGAGGACCACATTCTTAGACTAGGTCTTCTCGGCCTCCTTTAGTGGTTCTTCTTTAGCTAACCACTTAAATTTTGGTATTCTCTGGAACAGCATTCTTAGCCCACTAATTTTCTCACCATCCACTAAGATTTCTCAGTCTTGGTATGCTTGACAGTTTGGGTCAGGTAATTCTTTATTATGGGGGACTTTGTGTTTAGCAGCATCCCTGGCCACCAGCATCCTCCCACCCAAATTGTGACAACAAAAAAGGTCTCCAGATATTGTCAGATAAAATGTCCCTGGTTTAGGGTGCCTGGGTGGCTCAGTGGGTTAAAGCCTCTGCCTTCGGCTCAGGTCATGATCTTAGGGTCCTGGGACTGAGGCCCACATCGGGCTCCCTGCTCAGCGGGGAGCCTACTTCCTCCTCTCTCTCTCTGCCTGCCTCTGCCTGCTTGTGATCTCTCTCTGTCAAATAAATAAATAAAATCTTTTAAAAAAAAAGTCCCTGGTTTAGAACCACCCTAAATACTCTTCTTAGAAATTTCGGCTAATATCAAGATTTTTTTTTTTTTTAAGAGAGAGAGTGCACACGTCAGGGTGGGGAACCAAGGGAGGGGGAGAGAGACTCTGTAGCAAGCTCCACACCCAGCATGGAGCCCCATGACACGGGGCTCCACCTCACAACCCTGAGTTCATGACCTGAACTGAAATCAAGAGTTGGATGCTAACCAACTGAGCCGCAAGGTGCCTCAAGAACAACTGTAAGCACTTGACATGTATTAAGTCATTTTAAACTTCACCCTATGAGAGATAAATTATCTCTGTTTCACAGAATCTCTGTTTTATAGATTAGGAAACTGCAAAACAGACGAAATGAAATGACTCGCCCAGGGTCATACAGCAAGTAAGTGATGATGGTAACTCTAGCCCTGTTTGCTTCCCTGAGGTTTAGACTCTTATGAGTAACTGCCTTTGCTGGGCATCAGATGACATTCACTCAAGATGTCTGAAGATGTATTCACAAGTCTTCTTGTCATAAGACCAGCTATTTCTGTATTTCTTCAGTCAGGTAATGGCACAATTTTATACTTAATCTTGCTGTGCCTCAGCTTAACTAGTAAGCTGGAAGTGATTCTAGACTCTGTTTGGATTCTTTCTTCCCTATTCCTGAATCCAATCATTCATAGGGTTCTAATAAGTTTACCCTACAATTATTAAACATGTCTCTTTTCTCTATTTACCACTATTCTTGCCTTCATTAAGACCCTAATCTCTGGGATGCCTGGATGGCTCAGTCGGTTAAGCATCTGCCTTAGGCTCAAGTCATGATCCCAGGGTCCTGGGATTGAGTCTGGTATCAGGCTCCTTGCTTAGCGGAGAGCCTGCTTCTCCCTCTGCCTGTGTTGCCTGCCTATGCCCTCTCTTTCTCTCTGACAAATAAATAAAGTCTTAAAAAAAAAAAAAAGGACCCTAATCTCACCTCAGCATTGCTATAATCAACTCCCAATTGGTGTCTTTATATCTAGTTCTCCAAATTATCTTCTACACTGCTGCCAATGATCTACCTAAAATGCAAATCTGGCCATGTCGCTTTCTGGCTTAAAATGCTTTATTGGCTGCCTGTTAGCTAAGAATAAAGTCCAAGTTCCTTAGCATGGTGCCTAGGCCCCTGAATATGCGGTCTTTTCCACCCTCAGTCTCATTCTCTGTCACTCCCTGAATCACACTTAACTCTCCAGCAATTAAATAATCTTCTACTGTTTGCTGTCATCTAAGCATACTATGCTGCTTCATGCCTTTGACCCGCATGTCATCTTCTGGGAAGTGTTCGTGATTCTACCCCCGTGCATGCCCATCACAGCACTTAACACAGTTTGTGAGAATGGTTTTTATAATTGTGTCCCACAGAGGTCTGTTAAAAAAGCCACTGATGGTAGGTGCTTCGCTGAACCCAGAGCTCTTAACTTTCTGTCTCCAAGTTTTGCTATGACACAGGGCAAATTAGTCTTCAGACAAATTTTTGGAAGCACTGAAGTAAAATGGACCTGTCTGGAGGGAGGCTGGGGTTGTGGGTGAGGAGAATTAGGAAAACCTTTGTCCTGAGAAGGTCATGATTGAGATGAATCTCAAAAGAGGATGAACTCAAGAGTGTTTAAAGGGCATTCCCCAATAGAGAGAACTTCACAAGAGAGAAGGGACTCTCTTTGAGAGTCACAAGATATAGCTTTAATACAGAAGGACATTATTTTTTAACGAGTACATTTATTATCTTAGAGATCACACTAGTGGGAATCTCAGGTTTTAGGTCCACGATTTCAAGAAAGTGTTAAATGATTAAATGTTAAACAGTCGATACAGTTACACGTGTATAATAAATTTAGTTCAGAAACATTACTCAAAGTATAATTTGAGCAATTACTTTCTAAATGTAAATTACTTTACAGTGGCTCATGCAAAAACTCGGTTCCAATTTTCTGCCCACCAGGAACTGCTTTGAATGGTTTTCCTGCAGTCTACCCCTGTTGACCTGGCATTTATTTGCTTCATAAAAATTTTGCCTCAAATGTGGATTTCACCACCTGGCTCATATATCATTTCCAAATGGGTTTTTAGTAATGTAAGAGTCCTCAGAGATTACCTAGTCCAACAAACTAATTTTGTAAACAAGAAAATTGAACTACTAAGGTTAAGTGACTTGTTGAAAATTACTTATTCTCTGAGGACTCCTCCTTGACTTTTCTATGATGTGCTTTCATATCTACCCAATACCCCCCTTCAGTGTGTGAACTGCGTGCTGATTCCAGTTCTTGTTCATTCTCAGTAAATTTAAATGACAAAATATCTTCTTCCAGACTGCAAATAACTGGTTATGACTTATTCACTTGCATATTTTGTAGGTTTCTTCAACAGATTTGAAGTTCTTGGTGCTAAGAACTTGGTTAATCTTTCGTTAAAAATTCCTCCAGTGGGCGCCTGGGTGGCTCAGTGGGTTAAAGCCGCTGCCTTTGGCTCAGGTCATGATCCCAGGGTCCTGGGATCGAGGCCCACATCGGGCTCTCTGCTCAGCAGGGAGCCTGCTTCCTCCTCTCTCCTCTCTCTGCCTGCCTCTCTGCCTACTTGTAATCTCTCTCTCTGTGTCAAGTGAATAAATAAAATCTTTAAAAAAAAAATTCCTCCAGTATTGCTAATTTTTGCAAACTTTACCTTCCAAAGACAAAGTCACTGAATAAAATCATGCTCTCCCATGAAATATTTCTTTCAACCATTTGACTGGTCTCACTGGTAGATATTGTTCTCAAATTTACATACCTTTTCTATGCAGGTATCTAAAAATTAGATAGTCCCTGCTTGAGAGGTTTAGTGTTCTGTCCCATAACCAGTCATGCAATGGGTCTACTTATCACAGGACCTGGCAACTCATATACCCACTGCGCGGTCAGACACCGCCTATCTGACCAGACTCTCTCCTAGGACACTCAATCCTTAGGCTGGCCAGTCACCCAAAGTGAGACCTGGCATAAATACGGCCCAAACTCTGAGAAGATCAGGTAGGTAGTAGGAAACACCAAATCTGAAAGGATGCAGAGAGAAAATCATTAAGATATATACAGTAACACTGGGTCAGAAGTTATAAGGAAGCAAAAAAGAAAAGGAGAGATATGTGAAATGAATAAGGGACTCAGGAGCAAATATGAGAAGGGGCAGGCGTGGAGAAAGTTGGGTGCTACATTGAGGGATGTAAGTTTAGACTCTCATTCTTCTGCTGCGAAGATCCTTTAAGGTGTACCCCCATCTGATGAGGCCAAGATAAACATTTCCTAACCCAGAAGTTTCTGAGTGTTTCTTTCCTTTACAGGTCCTTGAATCTCCTCATAAACCCTGTTTTCACCCCACGCGCTCCTCAAAGCCAGAGCCCTAAGTAGAAAGGATCTGAACCTTTCTTGCAACCAAAAAAGCTAACTAAGGCACCTAGGATATTAGAGCGGCCAGAGCGAGGCTTCAGCCTTCGGACATGTGCTACTGGCTGCTCACTTCACTACCGACTCTTCCAATCCTAGGGGAGGTTCTATGCAGGCGACGAACGGTTCTTAGCTTGAGCACCTGCAGCTTGCACGTCTATTCTCAAGGCAGAAACATACCAGTAACCACGCTCCCAGAGATCCATGTTCGACTTGCGGGAAAACATCGCAAGACTCGAACCTCTCTCTCCTACAGTGAAAGGCAAGCCCACCCTTGCTTTTCACCCTGAGGTTTCAGAGGGCCACGCTGGCCGACAGGGGCACGCTTTTCGGCGGCGGAGCCTCTGTATCCCTGTTCCGAAGTCGCCGGCGCCGGACAGGAGCTCCCCGCACCCCGGACCTCCCAACCCCCGCCGCCCTCCGGGTCACCTGTAATTGTAGGCGCTGAAATGCTTGCTCTCTCTCAGCATCGCCCGGTACAGAGCTAACACTTGTGCGCGGCTGGAGGCTGCCATTTTGGAAAGAAAAAAATAAATGGGTCCTCTTCGAGAAGGTCCCGAGTTTAACCTAACCCACGAAACTTCAGTCTATGCAAAACCACGAACGAAATAAAAGAAAATGCGGTGGGGCTCGGTCTGGCTAGCGGGCCGGGCCTGGGCCTGAGTGAGCACCGGCCCGCGCCTGCAGGCGCTCGGCGTCGCGCGCCGCTTCGGAGGCGGGCGCAGGCGGGCTTCGGGCAGCTTAAAGGGGGAGGCGCCGACACGGAGGCGTTTCCGTCCTCCGCCCGCGACTCGGCGGCTGCGGCGTGCAGCAGCCCCACCAGAGTACTGAGGCGGGGAGGGGGGACGGCCGCAGGGAAAGGCCTGAGCCTGTGGAGGGACGCGGGCGGGAGGCTCAAGCACTGAGTGCGTGCAGCCCGTCTAGGAGCGCCTTCGCGCACGGCCCGGGGTCATGGCTGGTTCATTTAGTTTCCGACCGCAGCGCCTAGCCGCCCCTCCGCGAGGCCCCAGGCCGCGTTGCCAGGGTTACCGAGCAAGCCCCGGGTCGAGGCTCCGCCCCCGGCCGCAGATGACCCGCCCCTTGCGCTGGGGCTGCCCTGTGCGCTGCCTGACAGGCCGAGCGGGGTTTCCGGGGCGCCTTTACGTTACCTCGCTCTGTCTGTGGGCCCCCAGTGCAGGGCGCTTTCTGAGCGCAGGGACGGGACGCAGAGGGGAGCGCAGAGGCGATGCGCGAGGAACTCCCTGGTACTCCGGCTACGCTCAGGGCGACCGGCTAAGGGCCTCGGGAGCAAGGACCCACTTCTCAAAATGGCAGCGCCCAGCGTGCTGTGGGGGTATCTCTGAGGGAGGGGGTGCGGCAGGTAAGAGCCTTCCCCGGAAGAGTAGGCAGCGTGGTGCGCTTCAGATTTTGAAACCCCCAGGTTTGGGTCTCCTGGGCGAGCGGAGGGTAAGTGCCGGCCTCGGGGGTGCGAAGCGGGTGGTCAGTGCTGGTGGTGGGGAGTTTCTTGGCCACGGGACTTCCCTCCTTTTAGGGTGTTCTCTGAGCTCTGAAGGTTTTGCTTTTGAGTTTCCAGGCCCGAAGAGTTTTGTCATCTAATGTATACAAAAGGTGGAGTGGCGTGGGTAATTAATTGGGAAAACTTCAGGGATTTAAGGACTCTCTTGGGATCATTTCAGACCCAAACCAAGAAGCCAGCAAGTTTCTCTTGAAGATCTTCATGGCTAAGTTTTCTGTCTTGGTCTTTCTCTGAAGGTGTCAGCTTTTCAGAATCACCGTGTTACAGTGGTGAATAAAGTTGGTCGTTGGTCTTGAATGTAGGACTGGACACGGAGAAGCCTGAGCTAGTTCTGGTTACTGTGTTTGCAAAGCACCTGTCTTGTTTTGGGACTCTTGATGTCTATAGTCAACTTTAGGAAGAGCCACGGTTTTCTAGCTCAAAATACAGCTAGGAGTAATTTTATACGTCAAAAACACGTTTGCCTCAACATCCATTTTTCTTCAACCACTGAGTTGTGGTTGTATTTCATCTCTTTACGTTTGCCTGGTTTTGAAATGACACTTGCTTTATTTCAAAATCTCGTGATTTCTGGAACTTTAGGGGTAGGAAACACTTTTCTGATCTTGCTGCACTTTAGTGTACTTGCGACGTGGTGTCCTTGCACCCAGATATAGTTGTCAATATTACTTGTTACAACGTAGTAATATTTTTTAAAAAGGCATGGAAGAGAACATACTGTATTTTAAAAAAGATTTTATTTATTTATTTATTTATTTATTTATTTATTTATTTATTTATATATATATATATATATATATATATATAGAGAGAGAGAGAGAGAGAGAGAGAGAGAGAGAGTGCGCGAGAGCGCGCGCGCTCGCGAGAAAGATCACAGAGAGAGGGAGAAGCCGACTCGCTAGTGAGCAGAGAGCCCCTCTCTGGGCTTGAACCCAGGACCCCGAGATCATGACCTGAGCTGAAGGCAGAGGATTAACCGACTGAGCACCCAGGCTGCAGAGAGAACATACAATCCTTATTAAGCTTCCTGTTTTGTTTTGTTTTTAAGGTCTCTCACATCTGTGAGTATCAAAATAAGGTTTTCTACAGGGCATCTGAACTTTTGTTGCTCTTGCAGGTTGCTCAGGTCATTGGGCAAGTCTTACTTCAGGATTATTGAAGGAGATTTTAATATTTGAGTTTTCCTTGGCATTACTTAAAGGTTCAAGACCAAGGGAATTTCATATTATCACAGAGTAAGATCTAGAGCCATTTTCTCTTAATATGGTACAGGAGTGCTAATGATATAAAATGTGGCACCTGGGAAAAACTACAGTATTCATGCATGTTAAAAGTAAAGCTATCAAGGTAAAAGGAAAAAAGCATGAAAGTTATTTTGGCTTGTTTAAAAAGTGGGGCGCCTGGCTAGCTCGATCATAGAACATGCGACTCTTAATCTCAGGTTTGTGAGTTCGAGCCCAAGATGGGCTGTAGAGATTACTTAAACTTAAAAAAAAATAGTAGGGCTTGCATTATTATATATTGCTATCATCTGCAAAATGAAACTGGAGTAATTATTACTGTCTACAATTTTTATGTCTAATTATCGGGCAATTTAATCATTAATGTATGTAATTAATGTATCTTAATGACCTTAACATTGTAATCAAATAAAGCTTTTCAAACAAATATATAAAGTTTAGTTTGTTTGGGTAGGCTAATCATCTTAGTACAAAGAATAGTTGAGATTAGGAAAGTGGTAACTTCCCGGTAGATTCTAAGCCAAGTCCTCACAAAAATACTTTTACTGTATTTGAAATAATATACCAGTATCTTGGAAATCATTGCCTTGAAGAACTAGTAGAAAAAATTATGTTCCAAAGCTAAATCTCTGTTTTTGTACATCTTTATTGCAGAAGTGACTATTTTTTTTTTTTATTTTATTTCACAGAGGGAGAGGGATCACAAGGAGGCAGAGAAGCAGGCAGAGAGAGGGGGAAGCAGGCTCCCCGCTGAGCAGGGAGCCCGATGCGGGCCTCGATCCCAGGACCCTGAGATCATGACCTGAGCCGAAGGCAGAGGCTTTAACCCACTGAGCCACCCAGGCGCCCAGAAGTGACTATTTTTAATAATAGATCCATTTGAGGTTGAAACTGGAATCGGGCCAGTGCCTGAGAATTACTTATTTATATGTCCTTTAATATGCATCTGTTCTGGGCTGAGTATTGTTTTAGGTACTGACTAGAAGCTAGCGGTACTCACCTACTACCATCTAGGCCTCAAAATGTAAAACTTGCCTTAGTATTCACCTATCCATAGTTAAGAAATATTTATACTTCTTTACCTATGTATTACCTTGTATTATTATTATTTTTTAAAGACTTTATTTATTTATTTGACAGAGAGAGAGATCACAAGTAGGCAGAGAGGCAGGGAGAGGGGGAAGCAGGCTCCCCGCTGAGTAGAGAGCCCGATCTGGGACTCGATTCCAGGACCCTGAGACCATGACCTGAGCCGAAGGCAGAGGCTTATTAACCCACTGAGCCACCCAGGCGCCCTTATTACCTTGTATTAAAATTAGGATTGCTAGATTACTAATGAGCACTTAATGGTTTGTTTGTTTTTAAAGATTTTTTATTTATTTATTTGACGAAGACAGATCACAAGTAGGCAGAGAGGCAGGCAGAGAGAGAGGAGGAAGCAGGCTCCCTGGTGAGCAGGGAGCCTGATGCGGGGCTCGATTCCAGGACCCTAAGATCATGACCTGAGCCGAAGGCAGAGGCTTTAACCCACTGAGCCACCCAGGTGCCTGAGCACTTAATGGTTTTTGAAATTTCTTCAAACACAAGTAATAGGACAGAAGTTTATTCTTAGGCTTAAATATTAAAACAATGTGTAAAGAAAATCTTGTATAAATGAGCAACTTGTGACATTATGATTTAGAAATTATTCCACTACAAACATGAATCTAAATCTTTATTATATGTAACTCATTTATTTTTATTGATCCTTCATTCTAATAGAATACAAAGCTGGAAGAGACCTTGGATATCAATTCCTTTTTAAGATGAAGAAACTGAAGGCCTCATTCTCCTTCATTCATTCAACATTTATTGAATACTTCCTAAGTGCCATGTATTATCTAAGATGGAGTTACCATGCAGAGAGTTTTTCTCCCCAGAAATGGACAGGGAACTAGATAAGTGAAATATTAATTTGTTTTGACAGGTGCTATGATAGGGATAATATTACCAGGTATCTGGGGAGTGCAGAAGAGGGCCATTCAACTAGGACTTTGATCTAAGGGGAGATTTCCATCAAAGAAGGTGTTTCCACAATGAGCTAGTGACAGACAGATGAAGAATGTGGTAAGAGCTTATAGTGTGTATTGAAAGTGTGGAGGCATGAGGGAGCATGACCCATTCAGGGAACTCTGGGAGAGGGGATGGGAGGGACCATCTGTGAAACCAGATATGATTAGTCCATACCTGATTTATTATAATGATGTTTCTTCTGTTTTGGGGATAAATTATTTCTTCGACGTTGGCTAGTTCACCCAAGTAGAATTCAACATCTGAACTATTGAAATATAGGTTGGTTTTTCAGGTGTTGGTAGGCTTGTTTTAAACCATATTTTTAATCCTTTATTCTAGGAGTGCTGAATTCTGTTTCCCTCTGCATTTAACATAGTTGACCAGCCTGGTAGTTCAAGCCAGTGTTCTTGTGGATATTTGAGGGCTATAAATCAAATACTGATCCCATTTTCCCAAAGTTTACAGTTTAAATACAATCTGTGTATAATTAAAATAGAAAGTACAAAGTGCTGCAGGGGAAGTACTGGGGAAGTGCTGTGGGGTCTCAGCATGAGCCATCACTTCCATGGATGAGGCCTGGGCCATACCTCAGATGGACAAAGTGAATGTGGCTGATGCCCAGGCTTCAGAAAAAATAAATTTTTTTTTAAATTACCCAGGCGATTGGTTGCAGCCTGATACAGAAACACTGGTCTGTGGGAATTAGGGGGCTTTTTGGAGGAGGTAGTGTTCATGTTGGACTTGAGAGAATTTATGTTTGAGCTGGGCCTTGAAAGGAATTACAGGAATTTGGGTGTGCAGATGGTTACTGCAGGATGAAGGTTTACCTTAGAAGGGGTAAAGGAGAGAAAGTCTGGGTGAGGTTTAGGGAAGGATGATCACAGCCTAGAGAACACTGAGGGAAGGCCTTTTGAAGGAGGGAGTGGGAGAGTGCATGAAGGTGGGTGCAGGAGATGCAGCTGGAAAGGCCATCAGGGTAGACACCAACTGAGTCCTTGTAGGTTCTCAGTTAATCCTCTGGAGACCTGATGGGAAAGAAAGCTGTTCACTGCATTTAAGGACAGGGAAGCTGAGAAGTTAGGTTATTGAGCAAGAGTTAAGCAGCTAGGAAGCAGGGAATGTGGGCATTGGTCCAGGATGTGATCTGTCTAGCTATGATGCTACTACACTGCCTCACAGATGGTCTTCAGTGGAAGCTTCAGGAGTTTGAACTATATTAATTTTTCTTGGATAATATGGGTAAATTTCAGCATATTTGAATTTTAATTTAGTTGGGTTCTCACTTATTTGTAAAAGCTAACTGGCTAGCTCCTAACAAATATTCAGAAATTCTCAAATGTTGAATTTTATGCTAGCTTTTCAGTCTTTTAAGATAAATTTCATTTTTTTTTTCCTTTTACCATGTCTTAGAAAAAAGACCTAAATTGAATACCTTTTTTGGTTGGCTGTTCTTATGTGCCACAGACATTACCTCATGGGAGATTTCTGAGACTCACCTTTCTGTAAAATCTCTTTTCAAATATACCTAAGAAAATCTGTTCTCTGAGAAAGTTAGAAAGCAGCTAGATAGTCTTACTTCATTGATTGGAGGCTAAGGGTTCCCCTAATTGTGACCATACTAATTTTGTAAAGAAAATTCCTATAGTTCTTTCCTGCTGTGTGTTTCTTTCCTGTGTGTCTTCTTAACTATGCAAACAGAACAACAATAAAACTGACAATTGATTTTGTGTAAAGTGTATCAAATGTCACTTACTTCTAGAGGATTTTTTTTTAAAACAAATTCTTTGCCTTCTGAAGGAAAGAAACTATCTTTTCCTAATACAAGCCCTCACTAACATGGGAATTCTTTTACAGTGTGATTTATGGCAGTATCCTACAGATCACCTTCATTCTTTCTCATACTAGTTATGAGGGATAGCTTAAAGGAATAATGTCTTCGTTTGTATGTTTTCAAATGATTTGTTAATCAACCAGATACATTGATGGTAATGACAGCTATTATTTATTCAAAGTGTATTTTCTCTTCCAGGAGCATTGCCGGCTAGTTTGCAAGCATCTCATGTCCGTAATTCTTATAAAGACAAATTTGAAGCTCTGATGGACTTCTTTGAGTGGGGAGTAGTAACTGCCATCTCTTGTTTGCCCAGATTAGTTGGTCATTTACAGAAAACATTTAGGATCTGCAGTGTTGACTCCGTTTAGAAGGAAAAAACAGCCTGTGTTTTGCTAATCACTGATGAAACACCAGGTCAGTGTCTCCTGATGTACGGTACTGAGTCCTGTGATGTTGTCTGTTATAGTGGAAGGATGATATATCTTTTTTTTTTTTTTAAGATTTTATTTATTTGAGAGAGAGAACACAAGTGGGGGAATGGCAGAGGGAGAGGGAGAAGCAAGCTTCCCACTGAGCAGGGAGCCCAATGCAGAGCTTGATCCCAGGACCCCAGGATCATGACCTGAGCTGAAGCAGACATTTAACAGACTGAGCCACCCAGGTGCCCCAGAACGATATATCTTTGTAAAGAAAATTCCTATAGTTCTTTCCTGCTGTGTGTTTCTTTCCTGTGTGTCTTCTTAACTATGCAAACAGAACATTTCACCTCTGGTCACCAGGTGTGTGGGGGTTTTTACTGACGCCAGAGCAGTTCTCTGCAACACCAGCTGGGTGTCCTATAGTTGAGCTCACTTCTGACACTACCTGAAGGTGACATCAGATTCTGCAGGTTAAGAAGGGCTCATTCCTGCAAAAGTTAACCTCTTTACCCTCCTACATACATGCTAATTGCAAGTAGTTGGTCCCCAGGTTACCCACACCTCTTGTCTGATTTGGCTGCAAATTGGAGGTTCCCATGACCCCTCTTTCAGTTTGAGTGGAGAGTAGTAAAGGCTGGATTAAGAATACAGATGCACAGCTAGGTGAAGAGATACATAGGGTGAGGTCTGGGAAGGCCCTGAGTGCAGGAGCTTCTGTCCCCATGGAGTTTGGGTGTATCACCCTTCCACTGTGGGTGTGTTCACCCACCTGGAAGCTTTGCAAACCCCATATTATTGAGATTTTATGGAAGCTTCCTCATGTAGGCATGATTAATTAGTAGCAACATTTCCAGCCCCTCTGTTCTCTAGAGAAGTGGGGTTGGGAGTGTGGGGCCAAAAATCCCAAGTGTCTAATCATGGCTGTCTTTTTGGTGACCAGCTCCCTTCAGGAGCCTTACAAGAGTCCACCCAAAGTCACTTTTTTTTTTTTAAAGATTTTATTTATTCATTTGACACAGAGAGAGATTACAAGTAGGCAGAGAGGCAGGCAGAGAGAGAGGAGAGAGGAGGATGCAGGCTCCCTGCTGAGCAGAGAGCCTGATGTGGGCCTCGATCCCAGGACCCTGGGATCATGACCTGAGCCGAAGGCAGCGGCTTCAACCCACTGAGCCACCCAGGCGCCCCCAAAGTCACTTCTTTAGAACAAATGCTGCTCCTAGTGCTCTCATCACTTAGGAATTTTCAAGTGTTGTAGGATCCCCGTGTCAGGGCTGGAGTCAAAGACCAAATTTTAGAACAAGAGATGCTTCTAGTATTCTTACCATTTAGAAAATTACAAGGGCTTTAGGAGACAGAAATTGGGGGCATAGGCCAATATATAGGTTTTCTGTTATCTCACAATCTTTGATATTTGTCTTAGTCTGTTTGGTCTACTATAACAAAATACTATAAACTGTAGCTTACAAGCAACAGAAATTTACTTCTCACAGGTTTGGAGGCAGGGAAGTTTGAGACCAAGGTGCTGGTAGATTCAGTGTCTGGTGAAAGCTTACTGGTTCACAGATAGCTGCCTTTTTGCTGTGTTCTCACATGGAAGGGGCAGGGGATCTCTCTGGGGCTTCTGTTGTAAGGTCACTGATTCCATTCCTTAGGAATCCTCATGATCTAATCACCCAAAGGTCTTGCTTCCTTATACTAACACCTTGGTTTTTAACTTAGGATTTTAATATGAATTTTGGGGGACATACACATACAGTCAATTGCAGTGTTATGCTGGAGAATGTTATTAACAGTAGAAACTAAACAGAATTCATGATTTATTTGCCATTATAGTGAATACTTTTATATAATTTAACATTTCATTGCTTTTTTTTTTTTTAAGATTTTATTTATTTATTTGACAGAGAGATCACAAGTAGGCAGAGAGACAGGCAGAGGAAGAGGGGGAAGCAGGCTCCCTGCTGAGCAGAGAGCCCGATGCGGGGCTTGATCCCAGGACCCTGAGATCATGACCTGAGCTGAAGGCAGAGGCTTAGTCCACTGAGCCACCCAGACACCCCGATTTCATTGATTTTTAATTTAAAAATTTATCTGCTGAGCACAACTAAAGCAATTCAGCTTGGCAAACCTGTGGCCTGTATATTGTGTAATTGTGAGCTTGAGTTAACTAATAATAATTAAAAGTATAAAAGCCTGGCTTGTGTGAAATGGATTGCAGTAATATTGGCAGACAGTGATACAGAGTTAGCTTCAGTTAATAAGGATTCGTTTATTTGGAGAAATCTTTATAACGATTCCTGGAACTCTGGACTGCAGGGAAGAGGGGAAATGGAGACATGAAATAGAACAAAGCTTATCAGGCATATTTTCTTCCCTCCTTGACATTTCCAGGTATAGTCATTGTTACCTATTTCAAGTCTTGGAGCACTTTGAAAAAAGTGCCTGGGCCTGAGCATTGATGATGTGAAGCTCTGTTAGAAATCCCCTTCACACCTTGGCTTCCAGGTGCAATGAGAGCTCCTCCAGCCTCCTGAGACCTGGTTGTGTTGATAGTTATGGGGCCCCTTTCATTTGTAGAGCCCTGGTCTTCCAAGAATCGCCTATACTCCCTACTTTGTAAAGCGTCTGGGTGAACTGTCCTGGATTAATACATTTGCTAACAATAAGGTCAGTTTCACCAGAATGTCCAATCTGAGTTGGAACATCCTTCTGTTAAAGGAGAGTCCATGGGTGCTAAGTTATACTGTTTTCTGAAAATCCTTTTCTGTGGTCTTGACAACTATTTGAAAATAAAATGTTCAGTATAGATTAAGGTGATAGTAATTTATGCTAATCTTCCTTCCCTGCAAAAAAACCCCTCTGCATCATTTTTATTTCATTATTTAATTTTTAAAAAAAGTTTATTTATTTTAAATCTCTACACCCAACATGGGGCTTGAACTCACACTCCTGAGATGGAGAGTTGCATGGTCTTCCAACTGAGTCAGCTAGGCACCCTCCCCTGTTCTCCCACACCACCCCTACATCATATTTTGAATAAAGTCTAAAAAAGTCTATGTAAGCTCACTAACACTGTCATATGACTCTGAGGAGCCATTGCAAATGCTGATCCAACTGCCTGGAACATTCTACCTTTCTTGATTTGTCTAGTAAGAGTTTAAGAGATAAGAGATACTGAAAGACACCTCAAACTTTAAGCACATCTTCCTCTTTTAAGCCCTAATGTTGTGAGTGTATTTTTAAACTAAGAGTGACTGCAGTTGAAGGTAACAGAAAACCTAAATCAAGTAGACTTGAACCAACATAATGGCTTTATTGTCTCATGGATCTTGAAATTCAGAAGTCAGATGGGCTTTAGAATTGGTTTATTTGAGTAATGTTGTCAAAGACCTGGTTTTTTCCTTTTTTCCTCTCTGTCTTGTACAATGTCCACTTTATCCTCAGGCTGGCATCCTTGGTTGAGGAAGGAGGCCTACAATTCTGGGGCACTTGTTTCCAGAACGTCAGAAGAGAGCTAGATCAGAACAGAACAGCTCTCTCTCTTCATCTTTTTGGCCCTAATTGAGTTGTGTAGCATAGGTTAGGGTGTAGGATTACAATTAGTTTAGGTTTGAGCCACCTGCCTAAATCCTAGAGGCAAGAATGGGAACAGCTGTCCCCAAGGTATACAGGCTGTGGAACCTAGGGAAGGGTAGGTAGCTATGTAGGAGGTACATACAGTGAAATTGAAGTAGTTACCAAGAGAAGAGGTACTGATTTTTGGTAAAAGGCAACAGAGTTCATTACAGCAGTCTTGCCAGAGTTCTGTGTCTCTTTGTGTGATTATTTGATTATTATTATTATTATTTTTTTTTATTTTCTAAAGATTTTATTTATTCATTTGACACAGAGAGAGAGATTACAAGTAGGCAGAGAGGCAGACAGAGAGAGAGGAGAGAGGAGGAAGCAGGCTCCCTGCTGAGCAGAGAGCCCGATGTGGGCCTCGATCCCAGGACCCTGGGATCATGACCTGAGCCGAAGGCAGCGGCTTTAACCCACTGAGCCACCCAGGCGCCCTTGATTATTATTTTTCTCTGTTACCAGGTTTTATATTCTATGAGGACAGGGACCATGTCTCTTTTTTATTACAACTGTTTCCTGAACACTTTGCATCTAGCTTTGCATATGCTAGATGATTAATAAATACCAATAGTTGAATGAGCGAATCTATTGCATAAGCTCTAAATAACTTGTAAAAATTAACGGGTGACTTCAGATAGTGTTAGTTGTCTGTGCAACAGCCATGCTTCCTCTTGGCCAACAGAATAATTTTGTTTGAGTGGCCATGTGCCTAGTTCTGGAAATGAATCATAATGGTCTAAAGTAGTCATGGTGATTCCATTCCCTTTTGGCCAGATACTTGGTTTTCCACCTTTCTTACAGCCAGAGATAGCCACAAGACACATATCTGGTTAATGAGACAAGAGGAAAGGGGCTCCTGGGTGGATCAGTTGGTTAAGCGACTGCCTTTGGCTCAGGTCATGATCCCGGAGTCCTGGGATCAAGGCCCACATCAGGCTCCCAGCTCCATTGGGAGTCTGCTTCTCCCTTTGACCTTCTCCCCTCTCATGCTCTCTCTCTCTCTGTCTCTCAAATAAATAAATCTTAAAAAAAAAAAAGACAAGAGGAAGTTGGCTGGAAGTTTTCTAGAAAAGATTTTGTTTCCTATTAAAAGATAGGTATTCACAAAAGAGAGTTTGCTTATGCTATCTCTTCTTTCTTGCTTGGAATGCTAACGTGAGGACTAATACTTGAAGCTCAGCAGCCATCTTGCAACCATGAAAAAAGCCTGTTCGAAAGGACAAGAGAATACAAGAGATTGCAACTTTCCGCCTTGACTTTTCTGAGCTGTTCAATGAACCCTGGAACTCGGTACCTATGGACTTCATGATGAGTAGACAATAAGTGTGTTTCTTTTAACTATTTGGACTTACTTACAACTCAACACATCTTGATATAGTAGTGCCAAAAATAGAGATTATTTCATCCTTTACAAAGTTTTTTATTTGGAATTTATTGCATTTGTTAATTTAAGGTAATTTTTCTGCTATTTGTGAAACTTTGGGACTTTTTGATGTAGTTTCTTTATATAAATCTGCTATGTGCCTATTGAGGCTCAGCTTTTTTTTTTTTTTTTTTTTTAACTTCAGGAATTTTGTACATCAAGGCCCTCTCTGGAATAATCAGTCTTTTCCCATACTCTTCATTTGACTGGAGATTACATAGATTACATGTTCCATCTTCAGCAAGGTGTTCCCTGGCCACAGTTTAAGTTACACCATCTTAATTTTTATTATCCTTTCTTGTAGCATCTTACTCTTTAACTTTTTGTAACATAAAATTATATTACTGTGTAATTCTGAGACACTGGTTTAATGTTGATATCTCCCATTAGAAGTCAATTCCATGAGGGCTGGGACTAGATCTGTATTGTTTTGTCACTGTAGGCAATGTGCCTAGTAAGTGCTCAGTAAACATTTGTCAGATGACTGTGTGAAAGAAAAGAAGACTGAAATCCTTAAATTTCTGTATCTTCCAGCTTCCTGCCCCATCACCACCGACAATTTTTCGCAACGTGAGATGTTCAGCTCCACCACAGGGTCTGTTATGCTTGTTTAGAGGACATTGTTCCCAGTTGGTCAGAATTTCCTTTTAGATTTTATAAGGAAAGTAGCATAGTCACTTAGCGTTCTAACTGAACAAGTTTCTTGTCAGTTTCTTTAGAAGGGTGATACATATTTTGAACACTTCTTGTCTTTGGATTTATTCTCCTCGAATTTTGCATTATCTTAAACTTTATTGGCACTGTTTTTCTAATTTGAGTTCAAGAGCCTCTGGTAGCGAATGTTTTTATGTTTTAGAACACCCTGGAAGCATGGAAATGATTCTCATTTTAGTAGATTATTGTGCTTGGTTACTAATCAGTTAGAATCTCTGAATCTTCTTTCTAAAAGAGTAGTCTCAGGAGAGGCCATGTGAATTATTGACACAAGCTATTGACTTAAAGTGGAGATGCTTTTAAATAAAATTTTTGAGTTTCAGCATGCTCTAATCCTAGACTGTTGGTAATAGTTTTATTGTTTCTAGGGAGAGTTACTGTGAACTTTTAAAATTATTGTAAACACTGTGTATGTGAGTGAGAAAACTTGACTAGGATTTTGTTGATTTGGTTCATTTCATAGCTATCACAAAGCTTTTCCATATCATTTTAGGTAAGTCATGTAATTTGACATTTGGGTGATCATATAATCTATTTCCTAAATCAGGATACTGTTGAGATCGTTGAAAGTGGGTGCTGTTAAATAGTGATGCTGGGACAAGCGGCATAAAGCTGAGCTGCGTTGGGGAAACTAAGACGAGTGGTCACCGTGTTTGGTACGATAGTCTGTGATGACAGTGTTAACTCTGCACACCCTGGTGTCTTAAGACCTTCCAAAATGAGGGAAGCCTTCCTTCTCCAGACAAGGCCATAGATCGTTTTGTTTGCACACAGATAGGAATTTCAAGTACCAAGATTCTGAAACTCGCAAAGCCTCCATTTCCCCTTTATTCCCCGCAGGATCCCTGTGTCCTCCCTGCCTTCTGCTCAGAGGTGGGATTCTTCATTATCTGGATTGTTCTGGATCCCCAATTTGCTGTGGTTTCATCAGCAATAGGAGATTGGGGGTGGGGGTTTGGTGCAATGAAAGTTTTTTCTACTGTAGTGTTGAGTCTCTGTTCGTGACTAGTGGGCTATACTGAGGTGTGAAAGTAAGGGAAGGGTTCTACTTTTACTGTTCCACTTTATAGAGAAACTGTGGGTTCATGGTTATATCTAATCATAGTCTTATGTTGTTTGGACTTCTAGATGAAAACTCCTAAATATTAATAGGAACATAAAAAAGCATTCAGGCATTTCAGAATAGGAGATTTGTGCACTCTTTTGGGTCTTTTCCCTCTCTCGCAGCTCTGTAGCCTGTCCTTCGGAAGGGGCCATAGCTCAGCCGTACCTGGGTTAAGACAGTCCTAGTCTGGTAACTCAGTTAACCCCCACGAGAAGGAAGAAGGATCAAATGCCAGTGTGATGTGGTCCTGAGCCTCATGGCACAGTTTTCTTAAGGGTCACAGACCATGCTTAACGGTTCTCTTCCTCTCCAATCATTTTCACTCCATTTTTAGGCCCTGCAAAAGACATCTGACATAACTTTCTTACTTGGTTCTCATACTAATTGAATGAATTAGACATTGTCACCCCAATTTTACCAAAAACCCTGAGGCTTAGAGAACTTAAAATAAGTGGCCCCTGTTCACACAACAGATTTGATATTTGAACTGTTTATTTCCAAAATGTTTGTATTTTCCAGATTGTATCATGCTATATTGATTTGTGGTATAAGAGCAGTCTTGAGAAACTAGCAAATAATTTACATAGATTCTTATTTTCTGTTATTAGCATGCTCTACAATGTTTTATTTACCTCTGTGTGAGCTGTCTTTTTCAAGCTCTTGTTGCCCCAGGGTTGGGTTATTTGGCTTTCTGTTTGGTTCTGTGCTCAAAAAAGTACAATTAGTATGTAAATGCTTAAATAAATATGATTAGAGTGAATGGTCATTACTTTGCATACAAAATGTATTCAATGAGTATTTGCTCTTGATCAGTAATTTGAGAGAATTTGTGCTGTGGTTTTGTATTTTGCTAGAATCTCTCTGAACCTGTTTTTTCAACATTGCAATATCAGTTTTTTTTTTCTTCCTAGAAATGCTGTACTGCAGCTTCTGCAATTTTAGAATGAGGAATATGAATTTTAAAAGATTCATGGTCCTGTCAGTTAACTCAATCAGAGCATTGGTTTCCAGTCCACGTGCTAGACAAACTGTGGGAGCCACAGAAAGAAAAGGCTTATGAATCCCTATGTTTCTAATGTGCTTGTCTCATTTTTTAAATACATGCACATAGTATAGAGATGGGAAAAATATGCAGTGATAAAAAGCTACTGTGACTTACTAATGCTTTTAAGTAATTTTCAATTATATGGTGGATGTTAAAAGTGTACGTTGCTGAGAGAGTAGATCTCGAAAATTCTCATCACAAGAAAAAGTTCTTTTGTAACTATACATGAAGGTGGATGTTAACTAACTAGACTTACTGTGGTGATCGTTTTGCAATATTGAATCATTGTGTTGTACCTGAAACTAATGTAATGTTATATGTCAATTATACCAAAATAAAAAAAAATCAAAGTACTGTATCGCAGGCTGTTGTTATCATTAAAGGAATTAATACATACAAAGCATTTAAAGTAGGGCTGGATTCATAGAAAATGCTGTAGAAGATTAGCTGTTGTTATTGATTTTTGGGTGGAGAGCCTGTTGTGATTAGGCACTCTGAAGTATAGATTTTCCTTAGGAACTAACCATCCTTTATCATTGGGTAGCCATTCATTCGTTAAACATCAATCTTAAAAAAAAGTATGTATCTCTGATCTTGTGGAGATTAGATGATTTTTCAAAGTTAAAATTTATTCTTAGATTGAAATAGGTTGGGAATCCCTGGTCAGGTCACAGTAATGCCAGAATGTGTCTGCAGTGTTAACCGTTATGTTTCCATCTCTTGCATGGCTGCAGAGCACATTCCCAAGGCCTGCATGTGGCAGAAACATGTCCTCTCATCACTCAGTGGACATTGCACTGTCCTAGGTCCGGCCAGCCTTGGCTTCCGCTCTGCTTTGTAAATAGAAGCGATCAGTCAGTTCCACCTATTTTACCTCTAATTGCCCTCTGATTTTGTCTATGTGCTGGACACTATATTATTAGCAGATAGATGTGAAAATAAAGTATTATATTGTACTTTGCGTAGCATTCAATAAATATGTGTCAATAGACTGGTCATTGATTCAATGGAGTTTTCGACTAGGGCTGTAGTTTCATGATTTATTTCTGTCCCTTGATTTTCTTACTACTTTCCCCTCAAAACTGGGTTTCTTTCCTGCTGCAGGATGTTTGAAGCTTGTGTTTGAAGCTAAGTAATGTGAATTTTAAGATGTGGATGGCTCTATTCTGAGGGCTCAGGTTTCTCCCTCCATCCTGCTGGTTCCTGGTTCATGGCTCATCAGCTCCCATGGGTACTGAAGGGACTAACTGCTCCTGGAGTGCTTACTGAGCTGGCACTCAGTAAGTTTTATGGGTTACCTTATCTAGTACTCCTCATAGTCCTATAGAAGGAGGAAACATAAATAGTAAGTGGCCTGGCTGGGATTCTCAGTCAGTCACATTTTATTGACTAAACTGCCCCCAGACTCTCAGTTTTAAGCGTTTATCTAATTCTGCTCTTCCTATCCTCCTGCTTATTCCCTTCAATATCAAGGCCGCACAATTCTTTATTCCCTTCAGGACTTGGAATCTACTGCACTTTCCACTTTTTTATTGTGCCACATCTGTTTCATATCCTTCTTCCCTCTTTATCCAGTCCAGACTTCTTGTTCACTGCTTAATATCATCTCATTGGTCTGCTTCAGACTAGTCTTGGTCCTAATGATTTCCCTACTCTGCTTTGTTGATATGCTTTCATTAGTGGAATTGACTAACAGTGAAAGGACGAAACAAGGCGAGCATCTGTACACCTGGCTTCCCACTGGGTATTTTTTTTTTTTATAAAGATTTTATTTATTTGACAGAGAGAGATCACAAGTAGGCAGAGAGGCAGGCAGAGAAAGAGGGGGAAGCAGGCTCCCCACTGAGCAGAGAGCCCGATGCGGGGCTCGATCCCAGGACCCTGAGATCATGACCTGAGCTGAAGACAGAGGCTTAACCCACTGAGCCTCCCAGGTGCCCCCCACTGGGTATTTTTGCCTGTGATTCAATGATATTACGTCTGTAACCAATATGTTGAACTAGCATGACCTATGGGATGTAGGTCAAACACATTCCCCTCACCAATACTTCTTTTTTTTTTTTTTTTTTTTTTTTTTTTTTTTT
>LNAC01000672.1:18901-117254 GCA_002007465.1 Ailurus styani | reverse complement strand
ACAGAGAGAGAGATTACAAGTAGGCAGAGAGGCAGGCAGAGAGAGAGGAGAGAGGAGGAAGCAGGCTCCCTGCTGAGCAGAGAGCCCGATGTGGGCCTCGATCCCAGGACCCTGGGATCATGACCTGAGCCGAAGGCAGCGGCTTTAACCCACTGAGCCACCCAGGCGCCCCCTCACCAATACTTCTTTAAGATTGTGTTCAGTAGCCTAATCATCCATCCCTTGCTTCTGGATGAAAACTTACTTCTTCCCTCACCCACTCCTTCTGCAAAGTCCCCTGTGATTGGAAAAGGTGGTGCTATGTGTATGGCTTTTTTTTTTTTTTTTTAAGATTTTATTTATTTTTTTGACAGAGAGAGAGATCACAAGCAGGCAGAGAGGCAGGCAGAGAGAGAGGAGGAAGCAGGCTCCCTGCAGAGCAGAGAGCCCGATGCGGGCCTCGATCCCAGGACCCTGGGATCATGACCTGAGCCGAAGGCAGAGGCTTTAACCCACTGAGCCACCCAGGCACCCTGTGTATGGCTTTTTCCTCTTTCTCTAGGTATCCTTTTCCCCTGATCTGGTAACTTCACCAGGCTATTATTGTTGATCACTGTGTTGTAATTTTCCTGGAGCATGGTCATCATATTTGAATGATTTGCAGATTCAAATATGTCTTAATTCTAGGACAGATCTTTTTCTGTGATGTCTTTAAATATTTTCCTGGTTTTTGTTATTGTTGTTGTTGTTGTTCTTTAGGAACACCAATAATGTGAAACAGATCTTTTGTCTTATGTGTCTAGCATTTTCTTTCTGGTCATTTTTGTGTTTTTATTCATTTATGTTTCCTTTTGTAAAGCTTCTCAGACCTGGCCTCCCAGGGTCCCTAATAGGGTTTTTTGTTGTTGTTGTTTTTTTAAAGAATTTATTTATTTATTTAACACAGAGAGGAAGATCACAAGTAGGCAGAGAGGCAGGCAGAGAGAGAGGAGGAAGCAGGCTCCCCACTGAACAGAGAGCCCCATGCGGGCCTTGATCCCAGGACCCTGAGATCATGACCTGAGCTGAAGACAGAGGTTTTAACCCACTGAGCCACCCAGGCGCCCCCTAATAGGGTTTTTATTTTTGTTTAACATCTTGTTACCTCTAATATAACACTCATTTTGTATGAGTTTCATCTTTCTCTCCTATTTCTTGAGCTATACCAACTCACTTTTTTTTTTTTTTAAAGATTTTATTTATTTATTTGACAGAGAGAGAGAGAGAGATATCACAAGTAGGCAGAGGGGCAGGCAGAGAGAGAGGAGGAAGCAGGCTCCCTGCCGAGCAGAGAGCCCGATGTGGGCCTCGATCCCAGGACCCTGAGATCATGACCTGAGCCGAAGGCAGAGGCTTAAACCGCTGAGCCACCCAGGCGCCCCCAACTCACTTTTTATCTTCTGTCATTTTGTAACCTTTTTTTAATCTTTTGTGTATCTTCTTTGAACCTCACCAAAACCAGTTTTTATCTTTTTATTTTTTTTAAGTTTCTTTTTCTTTCTTTTTTTATAAATTAACATATAATGTATTATTTATTTCAGGGGTACAGGTCTGTGATTCATCTGTCTTACACAATTCACATCACTCACCATAGCACATACCCTCCCTTAAGTTTATTTCTTTTTCCTTTGATTTTGGGAAACAATTTGGTCTGAACACTTCCTTTGTTTCTTAGAGCAATTTCTCTTTGGCGAACATTTTCTTTCTCTTTTTTCGCTTTATATTTTTAATTTTGTTTTCATTCATTAGTTTCTTTGGATAGTTTCTGGTTTGTTTCTTTTCTGATATGTTACTCTTCTCTGGATCAAGGCAGTGTGTCTCTGCCAAAGAACAGCCACTCTGGTTTCAATTCAGGGTTGGTTAGTTTCTTGTCTGAGCCCACTTCAGTTTTGGATGTTCTGGACAGTGTGCTTTGTGTTAAAACCTCTGTATTTTGGGCGCCTGGGTGGCTCAGTGGGTTAAAGCCTCTGCTTTCAGCTCAGGTCATGATCTCAGCGTCCTGGGATCGAGGCCCGCATCGGGCTCTCTGCTCAGCAGGGAGCCTGCTTCCTCCTCTCCCTGTCTCTGCCTGCCTCTCTGCCTACTTGTAATCTCTCTCTCTGTGTGAAATAAATAAATAAAATCTTAAAAAAAAAAAAACAAAGAAAAACAAAAAAAAACAAACCTCTGTATTTTATAATGTGGCGACTGCTGGTTTGTTTGTTTCCCTTCGTCTTAACCCTACCTCACCATGGCAGTGACTCACAGGTAGGTTCTAGACATTAAAGATGGTGCGTGTCTTTACTGTTCCTTCTCCTTCAGCTCCACTTTCCCCTGAGTTCCAGGGTCATGTTTATAACACAAACATTTGTCATTCTATTACTCCACTAATAATATTGGCCTAATTTTCCTGTAGAATGAAGATCAGGATCCTCAGCTCCTCAGAATGTGGCCCGGAACTCCCTTTCTCCTATTCATTACTACTCCCCCCTTTACTCTCCAACACTCCTCATCCTGAGCTCCCAACTCTTTCAGGATCTTCCTACTCTTATGCCTCTGGTCCTATGCATGTGTGGTCTCTCCACTATGTGGAAATTTGCCATCAAGATCACTGGTGTACTAGTTGATGTTTAATAAACAATGTTTATGGGAGGAGTGCCTGTTGTAGTGTTCTGCTGTGGTTGGTGTATTTAAACATTTATACCCAATTTCAGGCCACTGTCAAAAAGCCACCGAATGCAGAATTGAGAAGAGATGTGTCCAGTCCCTGATGGTGTTAGCTGTCAACCACTGAAAATTCACTCTTTGTGAAATTTTTTCTATTCTTCCTCCATGTAGAATTGGTCACCTCCTCCACTGCCCTCCAGTAACCATTTAGTCTTGAGTTCTGGCTGGGAACTTGCATATCTCTCACTCTGGTTTCCTAGGGGATCTGTGAGCTCCTTGAAGGGTATGACCAATTCTTAGTTACAGAGCCAGATATTCAGTAAGCCTTTAAATAGCCACGTCAGTGTATCAGTGCTAGTAGTTGTAATGTTTCAGATGGGAGCATGTAGATGGATCTTTGTAGACCTATTGTCTCTAATGAAAATGATAAGTCAATGATATTTGTTATTTTCTTATATACATTTATTTCTCAATGCTTTTTATTTTAGTCATGATAATAATTGTACAAAATGGCCTATTAGTTGCAGGATTTAACAGGTATATAAATCAAGTGGAAAACTGGATGAGGCTTTTTTTTCCTGTTAACTATAGTTATTTATAAATTGATGTTTATATGTTATTTTCTTATATTCGTCCTTTCTCATACTTCTTATTTTGGTCATGATAATTGTACAAAACTGTCTAGATGTTGCTATATTTAATAGGTCTATAAATCAAGCAGAAAACTGGCTGAGATTTTCTTTTTTCCTGTCAATTACAACTGTTTGTAAATTGATTATACATCTCAGTTTTCCTATCATTTAGTTATAAAAGTGTTTGATTAAGATTTCCTGGATCATTCTCCTAATTTAGCACGATTTGCTGCTTAGTAATTAATCACTGAGTCCCCTTTACGACCTGGTTAGATGATGACATCCCGAGAATTTTAAAGGGTATTACAGTTCATAATACATGAAAGAGTAAGAAATAAGCCTATCATGTTTATAACACACTGGACAGTGTGCTTTGTGTTAAAACCTCTGTATTTTTTGTTACATTTTTTTCTTACCGTTTTTTCTCTTTAATACATTTCCATTAGTTTTAAGGTTTAGACATTGGGAATGTTCCATAGGATGTGAAGTCAGTATTCAGAGAAATATTCTGTATCTTATCCTCTTCTTCTTCGTCTATTTTCCCCATCCCCCAAAGGGAACCACTATCCAAAAGATACTTTTCTAGTGCTTTTTGATTGGCTTGTCTGTGAATTTTTGCTCTCAGGGTTTGAGAGTTTCTGATTGATCAAGAGGAAATATTTCAGAGGCATGATTTATCAGAAACTTCATGACCAGAGATCAAAACATAGGTGGGGCAAGGGAAATAAAACCTGATTTACTGAACATCCACTTTGTGCTATGCCCTTTACCTACATTTGCATTTGCACTTTGAGTTTTTATGAGAGCTCTGACTCTGATGGCATTATTCCCATCTAGTAGATAAATAAAGCTTACAAAGTGTGTGATTTACTGCAGTGTTGAAGCAAAAATTTGAACCTAAGGCCATAAGACCCTAAAGCCACAGAGGTCTGTTTGTTTTAGGATTTGGATTCCTTCTTTGCCCCTCAGCTAAGTATTCCATTCTTCTCTGGGAATAGCATTGAAGCAGTTGAACCATTCTTTGCTCTGACACTTAGATCCATCAGTTCTTTTTTATAATTAGGCATCACCGGCAATTTTGTGTAACAAGTAAGCTATGATCCTTCTCCACAAGTTGGCCATGAGAGATCTTTGTTACTGGCTTCAGGAAAATATGGAGATTGTACTACGGCTGTGAAACTTTGAGAAATAATTTACCGAATGTGTCTTGTGTGTGAAGAGATGAGCTGCAGGATGTCTCTCTTCTTGATTGTTCAAGGCCCATTTGGATTGCTCAGAGGTTGGCACACTTCTCAGTTTTGAATACCTGCTGTACTCCCGTTTTACATGTAATTCATAGTAGTAATCTTGGTAGAACCCTGATAAAATGGAGTCAGTGCCAGTTAACATCTGGAAAAGAGGCTGACAGAATCTTGTTAGTGGGCCAGGTCTATACAGCTAGCTAATAGTGGAATGGGAATTTGAACTCTTGCCCCCCTGTATGTAAGCTCAGGCTCTCTCGTCTCATATGAACTGCTTGCCCCTCGTCCTTCTTTCTAGGAAAGAGACCAGCATTTGAGTCATCTGAGCAAACTCCAAGGTCAGATCTGTCTTTAGCTGAACTTGTTCCCCTTTAGTTGTTCCCGGATCACATTACCTGACAAATGGATAACTTCTTGGTTTCATTTTTTTTTTAAGATTTTATTTATTTATTTGTCAGAGAGAGAGGGAGAGAGCACAAGCTGGCAGAATGGCAGGCAGAGGCAGAGAGAGAAGCAGGCTCCCCGCTGAGCAAGTAGCCCGATGCGGGACTCGATTCCAGGACCCTGGGATCATGATCTGAGCCGAAGGCAGCTGCTTAACCGATTGAGCCACCCAGGCGTCCCAACTTCTTGGTTTCATTAACCCACTGGTTCTCTAGCCTCATATTACGCATCTGAGAACCTTTACAAACTACCAGTATTCTCTTCCGCTCACATCAAGTCCATCATAAACCTAGGCATGGGGCCCAGTAATAATATATTTAAAAAGTGTCAGGGGCTTCTAATATGCCACTAGGATGGAGTACCACTTCATCAGGCCCAAGTCAGATAGCTGTGTGAAAGAGCAGGTGGTACCCATCCATGTTTATTGCCCCCGTGCAGGTGTGGCGATGCCATTTCTTACCAGCACTGTGGTGGGGAAGCCCTGAATTTAGTAGGATGATGTAAATACATCCTCACATCCCAGTGCTCCAGGAATAGTTCACATGACTGTGGGCTAGGTGTGTTCAGAGTTTCCTTTGGTAAGCCCCTTTTACAAGAGGGAGAACCTAGCTTTAAGAGAAGATAAATCCTGTACTTGAATTTTTCCTCCCTTAAGCAGATTTTAGAATTGATCCTGTCCATAATCTTGAAATACGTGACAGTTAACATTACACCAAGACTTCTTGCTGCCCCATTTAACCAGTCTTCTTGTGATATATGTGCCTTATTCTTTCAAACCCCAACAGCAAATCAATAAAGCAAAATCTAGTTTTGCATATACAAAGGCCTGAATTTATGTCTTATCAGCTGTCATTGAGCTGGTTTTAGCAAAACTTTCTGTAGAAGATGTGAAAGATGTGAAGATAATTTCAGGAGTCTTCTGAAAGTGGCCAGTATTGCTTCTTACTTTTTGGCAAAATAGTTTTATTAAATGCCATTTTGACTGATCTCAGCAATTAATTAAAAATGAAATTTTCACTTGAAGAGATATTTGCAATAAAAATGATTTTATTGAGAAATCTAGATAATTTTAAAAATGATTATTTAAAAGTGCTTATAGTCTTCCCAGAGCTATATGCTAGTTGAAGTTAAGATGACACAAATCCAAAAAAAAAAAAAAAAAAAAAAAAAAAATGTAGGTTGGATGCTAGGTATTTCATGCAATCCAAGGCTGAGTTAAACAACCCTTGACAATTTGAGAACCTGTTTGAGAACTCTTGGCCTTAGCAGCTGTGGGGTTTGTGAACTGTTGGTCTGGAGCAGTGGCTCTTGGCCTTGGCTGCACATTACAGTCGCTAGGAGCTTGTGAAACTTCAATGTCAGGGCTCCTCCCACAGCAATCAAATAAAAATCTCATAATGATACCTTGACACAGATCTTTCTTAGTAGCTTTCCAGGTAATTCAGTCAAGACTGAGAACCATCGGCGCTTGGTGCTGCCACCTATATGTGTGACTGATGAAGACACAGTCATTGCCCATCACCAATTTTGGGATTTTGTGAGGCTGACCTTCTGAAATGTTTGAGGGCAGAGACTTTTTCTTATTCTGTTTTTTAGCACCTCTCCTAAGGGCACAGTAAATATTTTAAATTAGTTTTATTTCTTCTAAAGTTTTCCAGATTTCAAGTTGTTTTCTGGATAAAACTGATTATTTCCCCGAGATAAGCATGGCCCTAAGTGTACAAATATTAAAATGAAGACACCCACCCCCTGCCCCACACACAGCAAAAAAAACAAACTAAAACAAAACAAAAAATCCAAAACAAAGCCAGGAGATTTTAGGAGATTTAAAGCAGGCAGGTCATGAAGGCCTAGTGTATTGGGAGTGGCTGGCTGATGGAGCAGGAGGTATTCTTTCCTGATAAAGAGATGTCTGTCTGTTTAGAAACTCTCCATAGCTTTGGGAGAACCCTGAAGAATCTCTCTGATCTGTGTGTTCCTGTATCTATAACAGCACAGGAACAAATACATGTTATTTATTTTTTTTTTTTTAAAGATTTTATTTATTTATTTCACAGAGGGAGAGAGATCACAAGGAGGCAGAGAGGCAGGCAGAGAGAGAGAGGGGGGAAGCAGGCTCCCTGCTGAGCAGGGAACCCGATGCGGGCCTCGATCCCAGGACCCTGAGATCATGACCTGAGCCGAAAGCAGAGGCTTTAACCCACTGAGCCACCCAGGCGCCCAATACATGTTATTTTTATATTTGCAAATAAAATCTGTGCTTCTCAAGTGCATGCTCAGTATACTCCTGGATCAACTTTAGAATACCATAAAGGGAAAGTATTTATCCTCTTGTGATGTTTAAGCCTAATATGTACAGAAGCTATTTGGTAATTAACTTCACCTTTTTGTTATTCATTGATCAAATAGTCGCTGCAAAGCAGGATAAATGCACATGTAGTGGATTTATTTTAATGTAACTCAAAGCTTTTTGCATTTGTAGACAAGGGCTGGCTCACAATATTTTCTTTAGATTAATTGATATCTGTCACATGTAGATATTTGACTTTTTTTTGAAGACTTTAACCAAAATATTAAAGTTGTAGTTAGAATTGCAGAGTGGTTTGTTTTTAAAACAAGCTGAATTGACCCAGGAGGTCTTAGAATGACTGTACTTTTCAGTTGCATTTTTGTTGTCTTTTAAAATGATTTGTTTATTTATTTATTGTATTTATTTATTATTAAATGTAATTGATATACAGTGTTATATTAGTTTCACACAGTCTAATGATTTAACATTTTGTCCGTGCTCATCAGTTACATTTTTGTAACTGATTTTAAAATATTTTTTCCTTAAAGTTATTCTTTATCTGTAATTAATCTAAATTTAAAGTAAAGCTGCCATCAGTTGCTGCCATCATTTTCTAGCTCTTGCAGTATGATCCTGAAGTGGGTGAACTACTGAACCTAGTACTGGAGGGTCAGCGTTCAGCCAAGCTCTGCCCTAGCTGTGTGGTCTGGGATCAGGTTACCTTTTCCTACTGAGCTCTCTTCAGTCCAAAATGGAACTAAAATCATCAGTTCTCTCCCTACCTTTAGGGATGTTCTGTAGAGATTAGGAGTATATTCTCATTATTTTGTGCCATAAACTATTTGTTCCCCTCTCCCCCCAGTTCCCATGTTGAAATCCTAACTTCCAATGTGGTGATATTTGGAGGTGGGGCCTTTGGGAGGTGATTGGGTCATGAGGGTAGAACCCTCATCTAATAAAAGGGACCCAGAGTGCCTAATAAAAGGGACCCAGAGAGTTCTGCCCCTTCGGTCCTGTGAGGACTCAGTGAAAAGATGGCTGTCTGAACCAGGAAGTGGGCTCTCATGTGGCTCCAAATCTGCCAGCACCTTGACCTTGGACTTCCTAGCCTCTAGGACTGTGGGAAATACATGTTTGTTGTTCAGAAGCCACCAGGTCTATGGTATTTTGTTATAGCAGCTCCAACTAAGAACATTCTGCTTTGGTTTTCTGTAAAGAAAGAGGGTGTGCAGGGAGGGCTTGGTGTCACTGCCCAATGAACTCAGTGAACTAGGTCTGACAGGAGTGCAGGTTTTAGTTTTTTGTTTGTTTGTTTGTTTGTTTTTGGATAACTTCATATGCTTTTTTCAAAATACAGTAAAATGAAGTGTTTTTACAAGGTCTTTTACTGAAAATGATAGTGGCATACGTTATTTGAAAGAAGCTTAATTTTAATTACTGAAATGTGTTTGGGCAGATGTGTCGCTATGCAATAAATGTTTTGATGTGTGGATTTAAAATACGTTCCTTAGCCTGATCTTCTACAACTATTCAACTTCACTGGGTTTTTCAGTTTAGTTGGCATTGGGCTTTTCTTCATTAAGGCTAAAAAAAAAATATCAAAATCTGATGTCAGAGGGTAATTTCCTTATTTGATTCTTAATTAATTTTGTATGAGAATGCAGTCGTCCCCCCCCCGCCCCCAATGCCAAACACTTCATCTCTTTCCAGCAATAGAGGTTCTGTTTTTCTCTCTGAAAGAAACAGGATGGGAAGGAAATTGCCTAGACAGTTTGGCTCCCATTATGTACAGAGGAAGATAGTGCCTTCCAGCCACCCTTAGGAGGCCTTGCGTGCACTAGAGGACAGTGGCCTCAGCGCCCGTTCAGCCCTCCTGCCTCCGCTCAGCTCAGAGGTCTTGGGTAGCTCCTTGAAAGGGAACTTGGGTCATAACAAAACCAGCCTGAGACCTGCTGGTAGAGAGTCACTTGGGTTAAAAAGGTGATGAAGAAGACTGAGAAGAGAGTCGGATGACGAAGCGTGTATAAATGGGTGAATGAGGTGTCAGGCAGAGGTGTCCCAAGCACCTAAGCGGCAGAGGCCCCGAGGGGTTCACTCTTCGGAGTTGCCCTCAGTCCCGTCTTTTGAAAGCTGGGGTGTTTTCAGTGCCCCCCAGCTGAGATCTGTCAGTGGGGCAGTGACAGTGCTGTGGTGCCCACTGCACGGCAGCCGACTGCGTCTCCTGGGAAGAGGATCGTCCCCCAGGTAGCTCTCAGACCAGCAGCGGGGCGTTGCTGCTCCATGTCTGCGTGGCTTGTGTGCCCTTGGGAGGAATAATGACCTCCTACCCTCTAGTGGAAGCTGCTGCACTTGTGATGACACTATCTTTATTACCCATGTGAATAGTGGCCTGCGAGAACATAGCTATTTAAAATGCACCGTAGTTCAGAAACCGCATTGAAGCCCATTTCTTCCTCTACTAAGAAGTAACAAAATTGCTCTTTCTGTTCCTGCCCACTCAGAAGTTGGTGCTTCAAGAAATGAAATGACAAAAAGGCAGGTGATTTAGAGGGAGAAGAAGTGCCTAGGATAATATATGGACAGTTGTCTAACTTCCCCATTGGAATAGATTTGGGTGTCAGTTAAATGCTTTGCTTGGGGTTTCAAGTTTAATGAGACAGCTGCAAAACACACTGAAGTCAGTTTCTAGAACGTGCTAAGTCCTTCCTACCTGGACACTTTGGTTCTTTAGTTCCCTCTGTTTGGAAACTGTTTCTGTTTTTTTTAATGGCTTATCTTTCTAATCTTGGCTTAAACATTACTTCCTCAGATAGGACTTCCCTGGCTGCTCTTTTTTTTTTTTTTTTACCTAAAACTAAGGTCTCCTCGATTTTTTAGGTTTCTATTTATCTCCTACTTAAATAATTAGTTTCCCTCCAGCCATACCTGATAACTAGCACAGTGCCAGCCCCATAGTAGGAGCTCAGCAGCAAACATATGTTGAATGAATGAATGAAAATGTTGTGGTCGCTTCAGAAAAAGGCACTTATTATCTAGAACTCCTTTCAATAGACATTCTGTGATGATGGAAGTGTTTTATATCTGTGCTGTGGAGTGTGGCAGCCTCCACCCTCCTGTGGCTCTTGAGCACTTGAAATGGGGCTGGTGCAACTGAGGAACTAAATTTTTAACTGTAATTAATTTAAATTTAGGTAGTAGCCACATGTGATTAGTGGCTACTGTATTAGCACAGATCCAGAGGATGTGCTTTTATCAGCCTTTGACATTTATTCACTTATTTTAAAAATTTTATTTGTTTATTAGAAGAGTGTGTGCATGTATGTGCGTGAGTATGGGGATGTGGAGGGAAGGGGTAGGAGGAAAGCGAGAGGCAGACTCCCCTCTGAGCCCGAAGCCTGGTGGTGGACCTGAGCCTAAGGCAGACTTTATTTTTTTTTTAATTAACATTTAATGTATTATTTGCTCCATGGGTACAGATCTGTGAATCATCAGTCTTACACACTTCACAGCACTCACCGTAGCACATACCCTCCCCGGTGTCCATAATCCAGCCACCCTATCCTTACCCCCCCACCCCCCAGTAACCCTCAGTTTGTCTCGTGAAATTAAGAGTCTCTAATGGCTTGTCTCCCTCCCCATCCCATCTTGTTTCATTTTTTTCCCTCCCTACCCCCCACGACCCCCCACCCTGCCTCTCAAATTCCTCATATCAGAGAGATCATATGATAATTGTCTTTCTCTGATTGACTTATTTCACTTAGCATAATACCCTCTAGTTCCATCCACGGCGTTGCAAATGGCAAGATTTCATTTCTTTTGATGGCTGCATAGTATTCCACTATATGTATATACCACATCTTCTTTATACATTCATCTGTTGATGTACATCTAGGTTCTTTCCATAGTTTGGCTATTGTGGACATTGCCGCTATAAACGTTCGGGTGCATGTGCCCCTTTGGATCACTACCTTTGTATCTTTAGGGTAAATACCCAGTAGTGAGATTGCTGGGTCGTAGGGTAGCTCTATTTTCAACTTTCTGAGGAACCTCCATACTGTTTTCCAGAGTGGCTACACCAGCTTGCATTCCCACCAACAGCGTAGGAGGGTTCCCCTTTCTCCACATCTTTGCCAACATCTGCCGTTTCCTGACTTGTTAATTTTAGCCATTCTGACTGGTGTGAGAAAGTCAACAAAACCAAAAGACAACTGATAGAATGGGAGAAGCTATTTGCAAATGACATATCAGATAAAGGGATAGTATCCAAAATCTATAAAGAATTTATCAGACTCAACACCCAAAGAACAAATAATCCAATCAAGAAATGGGCAGAAGACATGAATAGACATTTTTGGCAAAGAGGACATCCAAATGGCCAACAGACACATGAAAAAGTGCTCAACATCACTCGGCATCAGGGAAATACAAATCAAAACCACAGTGAGATACTGCCTAAGGCAGACTCTTAGTGGACCTACTGAGCCACTTAGGCTCCCTTGACATTTAAAAAAATTAATATTTAATACTGTCCCATTAAACAGGTAGTTTCTGAAGCTGAAAGGCCTTCTAAAAGCAGGACCAGGTGCACAATTCATTTTACAAAACATAATGGGTGTGTTTTATGGTTTACTTGAGATGTTGAAGAAGAGCTTATGTCCTTATTGACATTCTGTGACTTAGTATTAACATTATATTTTCTTCTATTTATTATTTTTTTATTATTTCAATTGCATTATATCAATTGGCTGGAGCCTTCCTGGGCTTTAGTTTGAGGGAGGACTCATCAGGGAATCAGGGTTCGGTTTCTTTGTATTCAAGCCTGGTGTAAGGTTCCTGTGCTCTGCTATCCATTGTCAGCAGCTCTTTACGCAACAGCTGCCTTAAGACTACACAGCATGGGTCTGTCTTGGAGGCTAAAGCTTTTCAAGTGAAGAGTAGGATTAAAAAGAAGAAGAATTAGCAGGTTAAATTTAAATAATATATTAGTACCTTCCAAATGAAGGTAGGATTAGAGAAACAATTATCAGGATAAACTTCACGATTAATAGATTTAAAGCGTCAGATTTAAAGTCTTGATTAATAAACTGCTGATGTTTTCTTTATGTTGTCTTTTTTATTGAAGTGCAGTTGATATACAATATTGTATTAGTTCCAGGTGTGTAGCATAGTGATTCAACATTATATGCATTATGAATTGATCACCACAATAAATCTAGCTACCATCTGTCACCATACAAAGTTGTTATATATTATTAAGTACATTCTCCATGGTGTACATTTTATCCTTATGCCTTATTTATATTATAACTGGGAGTTTGTACCTTTTAATACCACCCCCCCTTTACCCATTCCCCCACCCATGTCCCCAGTGGCAACCATCTCATTGTTCTCTCCATTTCTATGGGTCTATTTAGTTCTGCTTGTTCTTTTGTTTTCTAGATTCCGTGTGTAAGTGAAGTTACATGGTAATTTCTCTTTCTCTGACTTATTTCACTTGGCATAATATCCTCTCGGTTCATCCATGTTGTCACAAATGGCAAGATTTCATTCTTTTTTATGGCTAATAGTTCAGAAACTATATCTTTATCCATTCATCTGTCAATGGACCTTATCCATTCACTATTGACAGACACTTGCTTCCATAACTTGATTATTGTAAATAATGTTGCAGTGAACATAGGGGTGCACATATCTTTTTGAATTAGGTTTTTCATTTTCTTAATGTAAATACCCAGAAGTGGAATTGCTGGATTGTATTGTAGTTCTACTTTTCATGTTTTGAGGATCCTCCATACTGTTTTCCAAACTGGCTGCACCATTTTGCTTTCCCAACAGTACATGAGGGATATTTTTCTCCATATCCTCATCAATACTTGTTATTGTTTTATTTTTCTAAAATTTTATTTATTTGACAGAGAGAGAGAGAGAGGGAGAACACAAGTGGGGGTGGGGTGGGGAAGGGAGAAGCAGGCTTCCTGCTGAGCAGGGAGCCCCATGTGGGCCTTGAACCCAGACCCTGGAATCATGACCTGAGCTGAAGGCAGATGCTTAATGACTGAGCCACCCAGGCACCCCAGCACTTGTTATTTCTTATCTTTTTGATAATTGCCATCCTGAGGGGTGTGAGGTGATTTTTCACTGTGGTTTTGATTTGCATTTCTCTGACAATTAGTGATATTAAGCATCTTTTCATGTGTGTTATCCATCTGGATGTCTCCTTGGAGGAATGTCTATTCAGGCCCTCTGCCCGTTTTTTTTTTTTTTTTTTTTCTAAATTGGATTTTTTTTTCCCCCTGATACTGAGTTGTGTGAGTTCTTTGTGAATTTTAGATACTAATCCCTCATCAGAATAGGAAGTATCTTCTCCTATTCAGTAGGTTGCTTTTTCATTTTGTCGATGGTTTCCTTTACTATGTGAAAGCTTTTTAGTGTGACATAGTCCAGCAATTTATTTTTTTGTTGTCTTTGAATAAGGAGACAGATCCAAAAAGTACTGATCAGACTGATATTCAAAAACTTACTGTCTTTGTTTTCTTCTGGACATTTTATGATTCCTGGTCTTATGTTTAAGTCCATTTTGAGTTTTTTTTTTTTATTATTTATTTTTTATTTTTTAATTTTATTTTTATTATTTGCCCAAGGGGTACAGGTCTGTGAATCATCAGGCTTACATCTTTCACAGCATTCACCATAGCACAAACCCTCCCCAATGTCCATAACCCATCCACCCTATCCCTACCCTCCCACCCCCCAGTAGAGTTTATTTTTTGTGTAGGGTGTAAGAAAGTGGTCCAGTATCATTCTTTTGCATGTAGCTGTCCTATTTTCCCATCACCATTTATTGATGAGATTGTCTTTTCCCTGTGGTATGTTCTTACCTCCTTTGTCATAGATTAATTAGACCATTTGGTTTTATTTCTGGACTCTCTTCTGTTGGTCTGTGTGTCAAAACCATACTGTTTTGATTATTAGAGTTTTGTAGTACAGTTCGAAATCAAGGAGTGTGGCACCTCTGGCTTTGCTCTTCTTTCCCAAGATTGCTTTGGTTTTGGCGTCTTTTATATTTTCATATAAATTTTTTATAGTTTCATATAAATTTTAGGATTCTTTGTTCTAGTTCAGTGAAAGATGCTGTTGGCATTTTGATAAGGATTGCATTGAATCTTTAGATTGCTTTGGGTTATATGGACATTTTAACAACATTAATTCTTCCAATTCATGAGGAAGGTCTATCTTTCTATTTATTTGTGTCTTCTTCAATTTCTTTCATCAGCATTTTATAGTTTTCATAGTACAGGTCTTTCACCTACTCATTTAAATTTATTTCTCAGTTTTTAAATTCCTTTAGATACAACTGTAAATGAACTCTGATAGTTCATTATTAGTGTAGAAATGTAACAGATTTCTGTATATTAATTTTGTATTCTGCAACTTTAGTGAATTCATTCTAATTGTTGTTTGGTAGAATCTTTAGAAATTTTAAATATAGTGCCATGTTGTCTACAAATAATGACAGTTTTATTTTTTCTTTTCCAATTTGGATGGCTTTTTTTTTTTTTAAAGATTTTATTTATTTATTTGACACAGAGAGAGAGATTACAAGTAGGCAGAGAGGCAGGCAGAGAGACAGGGAGAGAAGGAAGCAGGCTCCCTGCTGAGCAGAGAGCCCGATGCGGGCCTCGATCCCAGGACGCTGAGATCATGACCTGAGCCGAAAGCAGAGGCTTTAACCCACTGAGCCACCCAGGCGCCCTGGATGGCTTTTATATCTTCTTTTTGTTTGATCACTGTAGCTAGGACTTTTAATACTATATTGAACGAAAGTAGTAAGAGTGGGCATCCTTGTTTCGTTTATGACCTTAGTGGAAAAGCTTTAAGCTTTTCACTATTAAGTATGATGTTAGCTGTGGGTTTGTCATATATGGTCTTTATTATCTTGAGGTATGTTCCCTTTCTACTCACTTTGTTGAGAGATTTTTTTTCCCCCATAAATAGATGTTGAATTTTATCAAATGCTTTTTCTGCATCTACTGAGATGATCATATAATTTTATATTATTTAATGTGGTGTATCATATTGATTCATTTGCATATATTGAACCTTTTTTGCACCCTGGAATAAATCCCACTTGATCATGGTGTATGATTCTTTTAATGTATTGTTGAATTTGGTTTACTTATATTTTTTTTGTGGATTTTCATGTTAGTGTCCATCAAGGATATTGGTTTGTAAATTTTATTTTTTTGTGGTGTCTTTGTCTGGTTTTTGTATGAGGATAATGTTGGCCTTTTCTATAGAAAGAGTTTGGGTGTTCCTTCTTCAATTTTTTGTAATAGTTTGAGAAGAATAGCTATTAACTCTTCTTTAAATGTTTGGTTGGATTCACCTGTGAGACTGTCTGGTCCTGGGCTTTTTATTCGTTGGGAATTCTTTCGTTACTGATTCAATTTCATTACTAGTAATTTGTTCAGATTTCCTATTTCTTCTTGATTCAGTCTTGCAAGACTATATTTTGAGTAATTTATTCATTTATTTTAGATTGTCCTATTAGTTCATGTATAATTGTTTTTTGTTTTAGTTTAGTTTTTTTTTTTTTTTTAGAGAGAGAGAGTGTACACACATGCATGAGTGGGGGAAAAGGGGCAGAGGGAGAGAGAGAATATGAAGCAGTTTCCTTACCCAGCATGGAGCCAAAGTGGGGCTCAATTTCACAACCCTGAGATCATAACCTGTGCTGAAATCAAGATTCCTCCGTTTAACCAAATGAGCCACCCAGGTGCCCCTAACATATAATTGTTTGTAGTAGACTATTATAATACTTTGTATTTCTTTGGTATTGGTTGGAGCTTCTCTTTCGTTATTATTATTATTATTATTATTATTATTCATTTTTAAAAGAAATTTTTAAAGGTTTTCTTTATTCATTTGACAGAGAGCACAAGCAGGGGGACCTGGAGGGAGAGGGAGAAGCAGGCTCCCCGCTAAGCAGGGAGTCTGACGTGGAGCTTGATCCCAGGACCCTGGGAGCACGACCTGAGCCGAAGGCAGATTCTTAACCAACTGAGACACCCAGGCGCCCCTCTTTCATTTCTGATTGTATCAGTTTGGGCCCTCTTTTTTTTCTTGATGAGTCTGCCAAAGGCTTATCAATTTAATTTTTTCAAATAACCAGCTCTTAGATTCATTAATCCTTTCTATTTTAATTTTTTTTAAGTCTCTAGTTCATTTATTTATACCTTGAACTCTGTTATTTCCTTCCTTCTACTAACTTTGGGCTTTATTTGTTCTTTTTTTCTTCTAGCTCCTTTAAGTGTAAAGTTAGATTTGTCACTTGAGATTTTTTTTTTTTAAGATTTTATTTTATTTATTTCACAGAGGGAGAGAGATCACAAGGAGGCAGAGAGGCAGGCAGAGAGAGAGAGAGGGGGAAGCAGGCTCCCCGCTGAGCAGGGAGCCCGATGTGGGCCTCGATCCCAGGACCCTGAGATCATGACCTGAGCCGAAAGCAGAGGCTTTAACCCACTGAGCCACCCAGGCGCCCGAGATTTTTGTTTTTTAAGGTGGGCCTATATTGCTATAAACTTTCCCTTTAGTACTGCTTTTGCTTCATGCCACAGACTTTGGACTGTTGTGTTCCATTTTCATATGTCTTAAGGTATTTTTTGACTTTGCGTTTGAATTTTTTTGTTGACCCTTTGGTTTTTTAGTATCATGTTGCCCACCCACCATGTGTTTTTTCAGTTTTCTTCTTGTAATTGACTTCTAGTTTCATATCATTGTGGTCTGAAAAGATCTTGATTTGATTTCAGTTTTCTTAAATTTATTGAGTCTTGTTTTGTGCCCTAACATATGATCTATCCTGGAGAATGTTTCTTGTGCACTTGAAAAAGCTGTGTATTCCTGCTGCTTTTGGATTGAGTACTCTGTGTATGTCTATTAAGTCCATCTGGTCTAACTGTCATATAAGGCCAGTGTTGTTACAACTTTTCCAACTGAATGTAAGAAGTCTATCGGATGTAAGTGGGGTGTTAGAGTCCCCTAATATTATAGTTACTGTCAACTTCTCTTTTACTATCTGTTATGTCTCTCTACTGTCAACTTTTCTCATTATGCTTCATATATTTAGATGCCCCTATGTTGAATGCATAGATATTTACAAATATTTTTATCCTCTTACGGGATTGACCCCTTTATTATTATGGAATGCCCATCTTTGTTTCTTATCACAGTCTTTATTTTAAAGGGTACTTTGTGTGATATGTTACTACCCCGGATTTCTTTTCATTTCTGTTTTTGCATGGGATATCTTTTCACTTCCCTTCACGTTGAGTCTGTCTGTGTCTCTGAAGTGAGTCTCTTGTAGGCAGCATATAAATGGGTCTTGCTTTCTTATCCATTTTGTTACACTTTGTCTTTTGATTGGAGCATTTAGTCCATTTACATTTTATTTATTTATTTATTTAGTTTTTAAAGATTTTATTTATTTATTTGACAGAGAGAGAGAGAGAGAGAGAGAGAGCACAAGTTGGCAGAGAGGCAGGCAGAGAGAGAGAGAGAGGAGGAAGCAGGCTCCCTGCTGAGCAGGGAGCCCTATGCGAGCCTTGATCCCAGGACCCTGAGATCATGACCTGAGGTGAAGGCAGAGGCTTTAAACCACTGAGTCACCCAGGCGCCCTTCCATTTACGTTTTAAATAATGATAGATATGTATTTATTGCCATTTTGGTAGTTATTTTTTGCTTGTTTTGTAGTTATTTTGTTCCTTTCTTCTTTTGCTCTTTTCCCTTGTCATTTGGTGACTTTCCTTAGTGTTCTATTTATATTCCTTTCTCATTTTTTGTGTGTATCTATTATAGATATGGTTTGTGGTTACCATGGGGTTTATATATAACATTCTGCATACATAGCAGTCTATTTTAAGTTGATGGTTACTTAAGTTCAAATGTGTTCTAAATACACTACATTTTCATATCACCCCAAACCCCATGTTTTATGTTTTTGTCATCACTGCATCTTATTTTGAATAGCCCTTGACTAATTATTTTAAGTCTAGATGATTTTACTGCTTTTGTCTTTTAATTTTCTTAGTGGCTATGTAGGGGGTTGATCCACTACCTCTACTATGTTTTTACCTTTACCAGTGAGATTTTTCTTTCATAATTTCCTTAGTTCTAGTTATTGCCTTTTTTTTCTCTTAATTTAAAGAAGTCCCTTAAACATTATTAGAAAGATTGGATGGTGTTGATGAGCTCCTTTAGCTTTTGCTTATCTGGGAAAATCCTTATGTTTACTTGAATGCTGAGTGATAACATTGCTGAGTAGAATATTCTTGGTTCTAAATTTTTTCATTTCAGCACTTTGTATACAGGGTGACACTCCCTTTTGGCCTGGAAAGTTTCTGTGAAAAATCAGCTGATAGTCTTATGGGAGTTACTTGTTATATAACTAGTTGTTTTTTCTCTCACTGCTTTTAAGATTCTCTTAACTGTTGACACTTGGATTATAATATGTCTTGGTGTGGGTGTCTTTGAGTTCATCTTGTTTGGGACTATCTGCACCTCCTGGACTTGAGTGTTTCCTTTGCCAGCTTAGGGAAATTTTCAGGCATTATTACTTCAAATAGGTTTTCTGTCCTTTTCTTTTTCTCTTCTCCTTCTGGGATTCCCACAATGCAAATGTTAGCATGCTCAATGTTGTCCGGAGATCCTTTAAACTACTCTCATTTTTTAAAAAAAATCCTTCTTTTCTTTATGCTTCTCCGATTGGGTGATTCCCACTATCTTGTCTTCCAGATCACTGATCTGTTCATCTGCTTCATCTAATCTGTTTTCTTCCTATGTATTTTTCATTTCAGTAATTGTGTTCTTCAGCTCTGATTGACTCTTTTTAATATATTTTTTAATCTCTTTGTCGAAGTTCTCACTTTGTTTTTCCATTCTTCTCCCAAGTTTAGTTATCATCTTTATGATCATTACTTTGAACTCTTTCTCTGATAGGTTGCTTATCTCCATTTCATTTTGTTCTTTTTCTGAGTTTTTGTCTTGCTCTTTTGTCTGCACCATGTTCCTCCTGTTCCTCTTTTGCCTGATTCTCTGTTTCTATGTATTAATCAATTATATCACCTGGTCTTGAAGGAGTGCCGTTATACAGAAGGTGATCTAAGGTACCCAGCAGTACAAAACCCCCTTGGTCAAATGAGCCAGGTGCCACAGGAGTGTCCCCTGTGTGGGATGCATGAATCCTCCTATTGTGGCTGTGTTGCAACTGGTATGGACTTGCAGGTGTGCAGGGCTTTTGAGGTCTGGCTAGGATTGCTATTGTCTGCTGTAAATGGGGTTGGTTTTCGGCCCAACTGGCAGTGAGACCCATCTGTGGATTGGCAGATGAAGCAGGTCTCCAGTGGGCTTCACTGTAAGGCCCAGGTGTGAGAGTTGTCGGCATTGTAGTGTTTGGGGCTAGCCCTCTAGTGTGGAGCTTTGGAGGGGCTTCAGTGCCAGTGAATGCTACATGTCAGGTGTGGTGGGGCAGGGACCACTTGGAAGGGGCTCTGGTGCTGGCTAAGAATTCTCATTTGGAGTGCTTGGTTGTGGATCTGCTTGGAAGGGGGTCTAGCTTGGTGGTTGGTTTGGACAGGGCCAGTCTTCCAGGAAGCACTGGGACAGAGTGAGTGGTGCAAGGACTGTAGATGGTGAGTGTCAGAAATGGTGCTTGCCAACAGCAGGCCAGCTAGAAATGGTAGAAGGGTAAGAAAGATGGCATCTGCCAGCACTTCCACCCCCAGAAAACATTCTAACTGATCTCTGCCCTTCTGTCACATGCCGTAAAATTAGTCAGTGGATCACCTCCATGTGTAGCCTAAGAACTTTTCAAACTATTGTGTCTGCTCTGGGGGACTTGGAGTGAGATTATGTGGGTGCCCTTGAAGAGCACCTTCGTATTGCCTTCCAGCTGTCCTAGACATAAGCCCCATTAGTTTTCAAAGCCAGACGTCATTGGTGCTTGTCTTCCTGGTGCTGGTCCCCTGGCCTTTGGAGCCCCATATGGGGCGTGGACATCTCATTCCTCATGGAGGGGCTCAGTGGTTGTGATCTCCCTCCCTCTTGATGGGTGCCACATGAGCTGTGTTGGTTCTAACTAAATGGTGTCTCTCCCTCTCGATGTGGCTTTTTCTTTATTTTCTTTTATCTTTTTATATATACTTTGTATTCTCATGTCTGAAGATATTAGAATACAATTATGATCTCTTCTGTTAGTGTTCAGTTTGTTTGCAGAGGTGGTTGTTTTATATGTAGTTGTAGATTTTGCTGTGTCCGTGGGAGGAGGTGAGCTCAGGATCTTTCTACTCCATCGTCTTGATCCCACTTCACTTATATTGTCTTAGTTAGGTCTTGAAATTAGAAATAGAAAGAACCAGCAGTTGCATCTTTTACTGTGTAAAAATAAGGAAAATGTTTAAAAGTCATGTTTCATGGTAGATTTTTAAAAATTGTAATTATGCGTGCATGTATAAAAAGTTATCATTTTAAGGATTTTAAATATACAGTTCAGTGGCATTAGTGCATTTATATTGTTGTGTGACCATCACAACTATCCATTCTCTAGAACTTTTTCATCTCTCAAACACTATCCCTATTGAACAATTACTCCTCATTCTCCCCTCCCTCTGGCCTCTAATAGCCACTATTCTACCCTCTGTCTATATGGATTTGATAATGGATTTTTAAATTCTTGCCCAAAGTCATTGTCCAAACCAATATATAATACTGATATCGATGTGTCTATGGGGATCACCTCTTTTAAAATGACCTTGACCTAACTAAGTGCATAATTGCCATATATTGGGAAATGGTAGACACTTCTTGTGAAGGACCTAAATCCATCCAATTTAGTCACTGCTCTTGGCCATCACTAACCTTACTTGCTTGCCCTGAAAAAGATCATTTTTCTCATTTATAAAGATAATAACTCTGGAAAATTACTTTTAAGTGACAAGTGGTAAAATTGGCTTTTTATGCATATATGTTGTCGTGTGCTTGGTATTCTAAACTTTTTACCATTGAGAAAGGCAAAAAGAAGCAGGGATCAGTTATTTAAAATTTTTAATATGTTCTAACTTAGAATAATATCATTGTGAACCCTGGGGAACTGTGCAGAATAAGCACATCTAAACTTACAGATTCAAGGTGGCTTTTTAGTCTTTTTTTTTTTTTAAAGATTTTATTTATTCATTTGACACAGAGAGAGAGATTACAAGTAGGCAGAGAGGCAGGCAGAGAGAGAGGAGAGAGGAGGAAACAGGCTCCCTGCTGAGCAGAGAGCCCGATATGGGCCTCGATCCCAGGACCCTGGGATCATGACCTGAGCCAAAGGCAGCGGCTTTAACACACTGAGCCACCCAGGCGCCCCGCTTTTTAGTCTTTTAATGAGCAATAAGAGTTTGGGGAATTTGAAGGGATGCATTGCCTTCACCAAATGACTTGCTCCTTATTGCTGTGGGTACATCACTATTCAGAAGACCAAGGAACAAAGCAGGAGATGCAGCCCCAAGGAGAGGCTTACCATTGGCATATATGCTTAGAAGAAATTAGTGGAATGGACATAAAAGAACTGTCCTAAAAACACAGTTCTGCTGTCATATCCTGAATGTGCATTAAGGAACATTTCTTGAGGTCAGTGGACGCTGAAGGCCCCAGACTGTCTTAGCTGGTGCAGGTGGGGAGGAGAGACATATGTGAGATGGGCCATTCTTGGTGGAGGAGGCCACCACAATTTAGGTTGTTGGGTTGGGAAAACAGCTGTAGTTCTAGTCCTTGTGAGCAGTTTTGTTCAACTGGAGTGTGGGGTGCAGTCCTTGGGAGGGGAGGGGTTTGAGCTTGTGGAAAGTACTGGGATAGGCCAGGTAGATTCCAGGTCTTTTGAAGCTTAATGACGTTGTGCTTTAGAGGAGTAAGTCCAGGCGTAGTGCATAAGCTGTGTCAGAGAAGGTAATCATTTAAGGTGGTTAAAGGTTGTTTAATTATTTTGGAGAAAGATTAATGAGGGTCTCTAAATTATGTTGGTACTGGTAGGAGTGGATAAGAGGGCCAAAATGGCAGCAGTGTTGTGAAGATAGAATTCATAGGCCTTATCAGTGGATTGATGAAGCAGAGTAGGAAGGTCAAGAGTGATCATAAAGTCTCTAAGTTGTAACGCATATCATATAAAATTCAAAAGTATAAATGCACGTATTAGAAAAGTAAGCCTCTCTTCCTGTGTCCCTCAGCTCTTACAACCTCTTATATACTTTCTTATATATATGTATATATACTGAAGCTATGTTTATATTTCAGTTTAGAAAATTACCCTGCACATTAAGCAGTGCCTTGTTTTTATTATTTAACAGTGTATCTTGGAGATAGCTTATGTCAATACAGGTAGAGCTGCCTTATTCTTAATTTACTTAGCTAGTCCCCAATGAATAGAAGTGTATTTCCTGTCTTTGGCTCTTACAAATTGTTTAATGAATATCTTTGTTCATGGATTATTTTGCACACATGCCAACAAGTATATCTGTAGACTGAAATTACTACAAGTGGGATTGCTGAGTGAAAGGATATGCGCATTCTGTACGTTGATGAAATTGTGAGTTGTTTTCCATAGGGTTTTTATCAACCCTGCTTGTTTCTTAGATCCTCATAATAGTATGATATCAAACAGTATAATCTTGCCCAATTTGTAGATTTTAAAAAATCTAATTGTCACTTTGATTTGTATTTCTTTCTGAGTGAGATTGAGCAGCATCTTTTTTTATAACTTTCAGAGGCATTTGTAATTCCTTTTTGGGAAATTTTCTGTCACTAGCTCATTCCCATTTCTCTATTCAGGAGCTGGGCTTTCATGGAATGCTGATAGTAGTTTCTCATAAATAATTCTGGAATTTTGGTGTGTTTATTGAGATGATATTAAGGCAATAGGTATTCCTATTTTTTAAGAGTTCGTTTTAACTGAAGACTCAATGTTAAATTTTGTCAGATGTCTTTGAGCATCTGGGGGGCTGATTATATGATTTTTCTCCTTTCGTGATAGGGTAAATTGGAGGACAGATTTTCTATTTTGATTTATCCTTATATCCTGTTCATGACAGGTACCCATTACCCCTTTTGGTCATGGAATAGTATTTTAGTGGTTTTTGGGTTCTGTTTGTCCATGTATTTTTTGGGAATTTTGCATACAATCCCTAAGTATCTTATTCACCACTGAAACACCTTTTCAGAGATCACTGATCTGCTCCTGTGGGTTCAGTTACCCCTCACTCATGTAGAGTCGTTAGTCTTGTTCGCCTTAGTGGTGGCATTTCACACCCTTAGCAATGTTTTCACCTCATCTCCTTAAAATGCTCTCCTTTCTTAGCTTCTGTGATACTAGGAGTTGAGCCCTCCATCCCTGATAAATTCTCCTCAGAGGAGATTCTGTCTGCCCAGAGCCTCCCTCCTTGACCTTCTTTCAAGCCTGACATCAGCACTAATGTGGACCAATCGCTCACACATCACATGACATGCTCATCTGCGTGTCCCACCATCACTACAAAGAGTGTGTCGTCAGAAACTCATTCCTCACTTTCACCCCATATCAGCTTCTCCACTCGATACACTTGCTTCTGTTCATTCTAACATCTACCATTTTCATAATGATCCTGGCTCTGTCATGTATTGAGCGCCTGCTGTATGCCAGCCCCTGAGAAGCTGAGTAGCTAGGAGAGAAAATGGGAACAAGGAAGGCAGGCTCAAATGTAGATTCCTTCTTCTAGAAAAGTGATGTAATGGAGAAGACATCGTTTGAAAAAGCGAAGAGGTAAAGAAGTTGAGGGAAGCCTGATTTGTTTGAGGCAAGGAAGCAGTGAAAGGTGAGAAGCATTGGATGCAAGAATCAGAGAGGCTAATGGGAGCATTGCCTAGGAGGTAACTGATGGAATCAGCTGCCATAAGAAGAGAGGGATGGGAAGATCCAGAGGGACTCTGAAAGGAGAAACGTCGGGTGCAAGAATATGAGCCCTTGGTTAATAAAAAAGGTGGTGTTTTGTTCTCGAAGAGATCAGACATTTTAAGTTCTCTGAACATTTTTCTTAATCCGTCTATCTGTATTAGCACAATCCTGCTTTTGGCTACGTTTGATAGACCGTTGAAGTCTGTAGAGGACCGTCAAGGGCTAATCTTAGCATTTCATAGATGCTCACAGTTGGTCTTTGAATTTAAGGCTCCATCTGCAAGTACATTTTTTGTTGTTGTTCAGGGAAGACTTTTTTTTTGTTCTCTCTTTTCGCAGTTTGGTTATCAGCAGTGTTGGGGCAGGTAGAGAAGGAATTACTGTCTCCCAATGCCACTCAAAGCATTTAGGCCATCCGAACATATCTCTCCTAGCAATAGGAGCTCTGTATGGGGCGCAGTGAGCCACTGTGTACCCAGTGAGCAGCTCCCCCATTCCTCCTGAAGGAGCTTGTCCTCCTCCAGCCCTCTGCAGAAGTCCTCACCGTCTCAGAGGGCTGCTCCTTTTCACTGGCTTTGTCACTCCACTTGTTTGCCCTGATTGTTACGAAAGTTCATATACGGGTGATATGGTTCTTACATTTTCCTCTCTCCTCTCGGTTCCTGCTCTCATCCGCCTGCCTCAGCCATATCTATCCCTCCTTTTGCATGATAGTATTTCAAACACTATGGTAGCTAGCCTTGTATCTCTTCTTCTCCAGGGTAATTCCGTTGCTGTTGTTCTTTTTCCATGAAATACTTGATTTCCAGACACTTTATATTCTCCTAGATAACCTGTAATTTCTGTAAGCTTGCGTTATTACATTTTAAAAGAGAACATTGGGTTCATTATTTCCAATGTGGGTGCACTTCTACCTTTTCTTTTGCTTATTAATCGAATTATAATCTGATTTGCTGTCAATGTTCATTTATATACAGTGGTTTTCATGAAGATATTCAAAAGTTTATAGTTCTATTCAGAATATAAAGTGATTTTTCTCTACTTATGGTCTTCCCCTCTGTCACTGTATATAGAAAATAAGTGTATGAGGATGTGTATGTATACATACACATGTATAATGTAATAGTATATGTACAAAAGTATGTAAGAATGTAGTATATATAATTATATTTATAGTATATAACATATAATTATATAGTCCATAAGCTATATAATTATGTATAGCATATATGTGTTTGTGTGTGTGTGTGTATATGTGTGTATGTGAGAGAGAGAGAGAAAGAGAGAGAGAGAGAGTGTGAATAGTTTCTACATGTTAAATAATTGCCAGATCAGTTCTGGTACTGCTTGAGAATCTTTCAGAGTCATAGACCCCTCTTGGGTCCTTTGTTTGACCCCTTTGAACCCTGAGTAGGGAAAGCTGAATCTTGTTAGACCTAACAGGGAAGAAAGGCTGTGCTTGTGGCCTCTGAATCTGACTTTGTACTTAGTCTTTGTGGAGAGCTGCCTGGTAAGCTCTGGCAAGGAGGTGTCTTTACATAAAGAATCTGATAGATTCTGTCTCTGAAATCAGCCTGCCCGGGGCATGATGTAAGCCAATGGATGGGGACATTCAGTTTTCTGTCCTCCGTGGTTTCCTACCTCCTAGCCATCCTTCCTCCTAGACAGAGAGTCTTCTAGAGTGGACCTATACTCCGTCAATGCCGTTTCCTTCTTTGGAGGACTTTTATAGTATGCCACAAATTCTGTTTCAGAAAAAGCCCTGTTTGTATGAACATTTAGATTGAAACGTTTTCCAGAAAACATACCCTTAGTACAGATGGGGAATTCTTGAAGACAAGGAGCTTACCCCAGTTCATGTGGTTCCAGTCCCCTTTCTCAGTAGGTGCTTCATGGCCACCCTTTTGGAAATCGTAAAGCTATTTACTCTTCTGAAGGCAGGGGATAGGGATGAGTAGCAACGTGGCCACAGAACCCGCCACTTATTAGAATATGGGACTTCTAATATGTGACCACACTGTGGGTATCTCTTTGGTTCTCCTACAACATTTTCTTTCTTCCTAGTCTTTTCTTGTTTTCTTTCTTCCACCCACACAGCCTTGTTCTCAGGGCCCTCTTTGTAATTGTCAGGGAGTATCACCACATCCAAGATGTTTTTTCTCCTTGCTCGTTGGCAATGTCATAGTTCTGACTGAGTGACAAACATTGTCTCCTCCGAGTTTTGCTTTTCCATCTGTGCTGAGCCCAGTGATTGTCATATCTTGTCCAACCATCTGTCCTGAGATTTTGCTATATCTTCTTTTGATGTTTCTAGTCAATACTTTGGAGCCATTTCTTATGGTGCCTAATTGTCGGCTTATGGAGGGCCAGGTTGACCTCCTGTATTGTGCTCTGAACTCTTCTCACCAATTACATTTGCCGACACTACAGAATTTAATGACAGCCATTCTAAGACACAGCATGACCTGTGGTTTTGAATATATGTAGTCTGATTCTCTCATTTGTGATGTCGGTGGTGGTGGGGGGCACTGTTATAGTGCTGGCCGTATGTAGGCATGGGGGTGGGGCAGACAAAAGTCCCTGCTCTGGTACAACTTATGTTCTCTTCCGTAGAGTTGTAGAACATACTCTGAAAAGAGAGGAAGAAAAAAATTCTACTCTATTGGCTTTTAATAGATAGGTGAGAGAAAATAGCACTGGTTAGTCTGTACCATTGCTTCACTACCTCTGATTTTAAGCAACACACAGTTATTGGGTCTGTTTGCTTTTTCATCAAAATGATACTAATTTTAGGCAAGTTGTAAGACCAATATACACTTAAAATTCTTTGAGCTACTTGTAGGAAGCATTCAGATGAATTCAGGGTTACCGTTATTATAGATGTAAATAGACCTCCGATACGTATATTTCTCTTCCACAGTAAATAAAACTATTGAGTAAAGTTGTACAGTTTTACTTATTTCTATATATGGTGTCCATGTGTAATAATAGTGCTTGTTTCTCCCTATGTTATAATAAATAACTTTTACTGATAGATACAGGCATTATACTGACATTTAAATGTGGAAGGAGAAATTTTGACTGTATATGTAACATATAGTCTAAAATACATAACTGATAGTCACAGGAAAGTCATCATTGTTAAATCCCATGGAAATAGCAAAAGTGTCAAAGTCATTTATTCTAGGTTGAAGTCCTAAGATGTTTAACTCTCAGTATTAATATTGTATATTTACCCCATTTGCAACATTTCTTCACAATTGGCATGCACTTAGAGCTGGAGGATTTTTGATGGTTTGTTCATTTGAACAGCAATAACTGAATTATTCTTAAAAATATAAGGAAATTTAAATAAAATATTTTTGATGACACATTTGACATATTACACGACCGAATTCCAGATTTAAGTCAAAGAAGAAGGGATTATGTTTGAATTTTAATCTGTTGAAGTTTGAGTATTCCATAATTTCTACCAATGCCTTAAAGACTGGGAATGATAGACTGCTTGTGTAGTTACCAAACCAGGCACAGGTTTGGATTCCTACATCAGGGAAAATCCAAAATGGACAAAATGCTATTCCTTTGTGCTTGGGTCAGAAATTCTAAAGTTTTCAAGAAAGCTTTATTAAAACATTATTAACGTTTTCAAGAAAATGTTATTAAATACAGTTGATCCTTGAACAACATGGATTTGAAGGGCACAGGTCCACTTATGTGTGCATTTCTTATAGTACTGTAAATTTATTTTTCTTTCTTATGATAATAACATTTTTTCTTTAGCTTTATTATAAGAATACGGTATATAGTATATATAACCTACAAAACATGTGCTAATTGACCATGTTATTGATAAATCCTCCAGTCAGTAATAGACTATTAGTAGTTAAGTTTTGGGGGAGTCAGAAGTTATATCTGGATTTTTGACTATGTGGGGGGGCAGTCCTCTCACCCCAGTGTGGTTCAAGAGTCAACTGTAATGGTGTTTTTAATGCATGAAATTGTTTTGAAAAAAAATTGGAAATAGCTTACTGCAGAATACATTTCCTAAAACTACAGGAAAGTTGAATTTTGGTATATCTATATCATACTTAGAAATCTGGGACTGCCAATAGATTTTTTAACCATCTTTTACCTACTTTGCACCAAAATTATGGCACATGACTTTGTGTGGGACAGAGGGGCAGTGATACTCTGTAAGTTATGCTTTCTTGTGCAGAGGTTTCTCTAGTTAAGTAGAAGACTTTCTATACAAAGTTGGCGTGTTCTGTGAACATAAGATGTAATATCTCACTGATTGTCATTAAGTTACCACTGGGATTGCAAATTCTTTCAGGGAAAAGAGCATCAGAATCATTTGGATGTCTATTTCATTGATTACTTTTTTTTTTTTAAGATTTTATTTATTTATTTGACAGAGAGAGATTACAAGTAGGCAGTGAGAGAGGAGGAAGCAGGAAGCAGGCTCCCTGCTGAGCAGAGAGCCCGATGCGGTCCTCGATCCCAGTTTTGGTGGCCTATGATTGGTTAATGAGCTCCAACTTAGTTGGTAGTAGTTCCTTTTATCCCTTTAGGGGTGGGTTAAAATTGTTCTGGAATGGAAGCACCGTGCTAGTCTTTTTTTTTTTTTTAAAGATTTTATTCATTTATTTATTTCACAGAGGTAGAGAGATCACAAGTAGGCTGAGAGGCAGGCAGAGAGAGAGGAGGAAGCAGGCTCCCCGCTGAGCAGAGAGCCCGATGTGGGCCTTGATCCCAGGACCCTGAGATCATGACCTGAGCCGAAGGCAGAGGCTTTAACCCACTGAGCCCCCCCAGGCACCCGCACCGTGCTAGTCTTATGGAGCATTTCTTTCCAGAGGTCTCCTCAAGAGCGTATACAATATTTAAGAATCTATCTTTATCCTTCTTGCTTTTATACACTTCAGAAACAGGTGTAGAAACCTTTGTGGTATGGTATGTGTTCACTGGGACAAGAGCTTGATTAGTATTTACCTGCCAAGTGCCTAGTTATTCTGATAAGTTCATTCTTGTTAATGTGATCTGATACAAGGAACTTGGTTTTATCTAGCCTAAGATGCTGTTGCTTAACCTTGATTCTTTCTTTTATCTTTGGAATTTTAGTAGGATGCTGCTTTTGAATAAGTTGAGCATGTTTTAATCTTTGTTCCAAAAGCCAGTGCTCCTTAAAGCACTTCTCTGAGGGCAGTGTGCTGCAGGGTTGGATGGTCAGTGAAGAGGCTGAAGAGGCCAGTGGTGATTCCAGTTCCCCAAACCATTTAGTTTTGGGGGGGGGGACGCTTTGACTTTTATTATTTGTAAGAAAATGAAGTGCAAGATCCCTCATAAAAAACAAACAAAAAACATTTCTTCTGTTGTATCGGTATTTCGTTAGTGATTTGTGTATTTTACTGTTAGAATTAAATTTTGAATGTATTTGGTGAAAAGTGAGCCTTCCTGAAGAATATTCATTTGTTAATTTTGCAAATGTGTGGTAGTGGAACACACAAGATCTAGTAAGAGGCACTTCCTTCCTCCAGAGACTGTGTCGTTTTGTGGAAGAGGCCAAGTCAACAACTATAACAAAAAATGGTGATCTGGATGATCAGTGCTGGGTAGGCATACAGTGCTGTGGGAGCAGAGTTCCTTAACCTGGTAAAGTGGAGTCAGAGGTTTTCTAGGGGGGTTGTTAGAATGGCCAGAAGTTAACCAGGCAAGAAGTGGGAGGGCTTCCTTTGGCTAAGGGAACGACGTTTGCACAGACATGTGCTTATTACATGTGGTTAATGTTTGGGGAAAGGTAGCTGATGGCAGCGTGTGGGGTAAGTCAGATAGTTAGGAAATAAATTATGAAGATAAAAGAATTTATATTGTTTTGACAAGTTTTAAGTAGAAGAGTGACCTTATAAGACTTGTATTTTAGATCATTTTGACAGGATCCTAGAGAGCTGGTTAGAGCCACATGTGTTGATGGGAGGTAGAGCACTGCACTTGTGAGGAATGATGAAGGACTGAACTAGCAGTAATGGAGGAGATGGGGGAGGAGGGAGACACAAATCCTGTAGATTTGGGGTTTAGACACAGTAGGGCCTAGCAATTGCTTGACTAGCAGGAATAAAGGGGAAGGACTAAAGGATGCCTTCCAGTTTTCTGGATTGAGTAATCAGGTAGTGGTTGGTAGTATTCCCCCATATAGAAATGCACAAGCTAGTATTAGATTTTGGATGTGTTGCGTTTAAGGTGCCTGGGCAATGCCCAGGTGAAATCCTGCATGTGTGAACTGGAGCTCATGAGGGAGACTGGGGGTGGAATGCAGAGATCTGACAGACCTTGGCATATCATTGGTAATTGAAGTCAGTGATTTTCAAAAATAGATGGGACCAAGGAAGGGTATATAGTAGAGAGAGAAGAAAATAGGGCCAAAGATGAGTTGCTGACTGATAAAGGATGATTGGGAGGCTGTGGGTCCTTGAAGGAGACCGAGGAGGAGTATTCAAAGAGGTGGGAGGAAGGTCAGAAGAAAGGTGGAAAAACTGAGGGAAGGCACACGCTTTGGAAGAGGATGTGACCAGTTGTGTCAAACGCTACAGAGACTTCAAATAAGATAAGCACTGAAAAGTGGCCATTGGATTGAGTAAATGGGAGACCATTGGTGACACTACTGAAGAGTTCCAATGGACAGAGAACCTAGAGTTCATTGGGTTGAGAAAATGAAGATGAGATAGGTTTAAAATTTAGGCCCCAGTGCCTCCTTGAGAAATAAAGAGATAAGACAAAGATAAGAGGGGACTGTAGCCAAATGGGGTTGTGGGTGCTTGTCCTGGAAGAAATTTGACCATTTTTTTATGCTGAAATGAATACACCATGATGCTTTGGCCTAGGTGAGAAGAAAGCTCACTTTGAAGTAGGATACAAGTGAGAAAGATGGATGCCAGTGAAGTGAAGATTAAGTGTATGCTAGCAAGGGAGGAGGTGAGAACTGGAAGGATTATCATTTGGTCATTCTGTACCTCCACATAAAGAAAGATGTTATTTAAAACTAAGAGTGAGCCATGTGATTTTTATGATGAAGAAACTAATTTTACTGCATAGAAACTTGGGTGATTTATAAGTCTTTAAACCCCAGTGGAGGAAAAGTTATTACTTAATAATACCATAGACATTCACTTTTATTTAAAGAATCCTGCGAGAAGACAAATTGGAAACTCCATGTGCTGTTTTTTTCGTCTACCAGAGGGTTTACTCAAATTATATTCCTGTCATTGGCATTTTGGAGCTTGAGGACAATAGAACTGTTACAACATGAATTTTTAGAGCCAATTTTGACCACGGTGAAGTGACTGGGAGGCTGAAGGTCAAGAGTATGATTGATTGGGTGATTACAATTCCTTTTAAAACAAATTAGAGGTGGCAGGTTTGCCACGGGCAAAAAGTACTGCCAGGAAATGAATCTCATCAGCATTTAAAACTTCCTGGATCATCAAAAAAGAGTTTAATGTTTAAAAGATACACACACACACACACACACACACAGAGGAATGACTTGCATTAGGAATTCCCATGTGTGATAATTTACAATGTAGTGTCTAGCTTTATTTTTCTATTAAATCATATACAGGCACTGAATTGGGTATATTTTTTATTTTTAATTTAGGGACTCGTACCCTAAATGTTAAATACACTTATCAGTTCAATTTATTTTCTGTATGTGTCTTTATATTTGGGGTCTTCTAGATTATTGGATTTGTGATTGGTTGTGTGTGTTCGGGATTCCTGGTTTAGAAGGAGGCAGGGGTGCAGGAGGGAAGGGCAGAGGAAGGGATGAAAAACAGATAAAAGAGATGTGTGGTGTCTTTTGTCATAGAGTGGGTGAGGTGGTGGTTTTGGAGAACTAATTTTTCTCAGGAAACTAATACGTGTCAGACACCAAGCTGTGTGTTTTCATGTGTGTTACATCCTCACAGTAATCTTGGCAAGGTAGATTTTGAAATTATTTTTAGTTTCAAAGAAAACAATGAAAGGTAAGAAGACACAAGAAAAGAAGTTTTTTTAAAAAGATTTTATTTGTTTATTTACTTATTAGAGAGAGAGAAAGAACACATGCGAGTGGAGAGAGGTAGAGGGAGAGACTCTCAAGCACACTGTGCTGAGCACAGAGCCCAACATGGGGCTTGATCTCATGACCCTGAGATCATGACCTGAGTTGAAACCAAGATTCGTTTGCTCAACTGACTGAGCCACCCAGATGCCCCCAGAAAAGAACTTTTAAAAGTAAAGAAAAATAATGATGATGATGGTGGTGGTAGTTGTTATAGTTGAGCATTGCTTCAATGTAGCAGGTTGTGGTGCTTTTATTCTGATATTTTGGGGAGAGAATGTAGTCTTTGGCAGAGTCAGAATGGTTAATGTCGGTTATTAAGCTGGTTATATGGGAGCTAGTTGAACTCTCTACTTTTGTTTATGCTTGGAAATTTTCATACTAATAGGTTTTTTAAGTGATCAAGCAAAGAAGTAAAATAGTCTTATTTGTGATGAAAATTAAAAGAGTATTTATGAATAGCAGGGAGAATTTCCTTCTTTTTTCTTCTATCAGATGTATATGATGATATTAGCCTATGAGCCTGTTTTGGAGGCAAAATTCCTAACAAACCATTTTGGAAATGAAGACAATAACATTGTTTTTTTGTTTGTTTTGTTTTGTTTTTAAATGTGGTTATCTCAGTTTTATGTATGAAGACTGCAGAAATTGGTGGATTCTTTATCCAATTGCAGTGCAAGTTTTGTCCCAAGGAAGGAGAATTTATTCTAGAAGGAAGGCCTGGGCTGGAACTGTCTCATTGAGGAAGGTATACAGCTCCAAGGGGGAGGATTGGAATCTCGTCAGTGAGCATCTGTTTCTGTAGAACACAGTAATGGGGACTGGAGGGAGCTACAAAGGCAGGAAAATAAGATAGTAGCTAATATTTATGGAGGGCTTACTCTGTGCTGGGCACTCTCTAAACACTACATATATTTAATCCTTACAACATCTCTAGAAGGTAGAAGGTAGGGACTATTCTTTCTTATTTATTTTTATTTATTTTTTATTTTAGCAAATGTATAAGACTTAAAAATGACTATCTTAACTGTTTTTTAAGTGTACAGGTCAGTGGCATTAAGTATGTCCCCATCATACTTAAACCATCACCACCATCCATCGCAGAACTTTTTCATCTTCCCAGACTGAAACTCAGGACCCATTAAACCCTGACTCCCTGTTCCTACCCCCCACCCTGCCTCAAGCCCATCGCAACCACCCTTCTGCTTTTGGTCTCTGTCAATTTGCCTATTCTAGGGATCACATATAAGTGGAGTCAGACAGTGTGTGTCATTTGTGACTGGCTTATTTCACTCAGTGTAATGTAATCAGGGTTCATCCGTGTTGTCACATGTGTCAGAAATTCCATCCTTATTAGGGCTGAACTATATTCCATGCCACATTTTGTCCAGTTATATGTCAATGTACTCTTGGGTTGCTTTCCCCTTTTGGCTGTTGTAAATATGCTGCTATGAACATGGTTGTAGGATATGTTTGAGATCTCGCTTTGAATTCTTTTGAGTATAGACTCCAAAGTGGGATTGCTGGCTCATATGGTAATTCTATGTTTAATATTTGTAGGAACCGCCATACAGTTTTCTACAGCGGCTTCACCATTTTACATTTCTGTCAGCAGTGTGCCAGGGTTCCAATTTCTCCAGATAGGAGGTAGGTACTATTCTGTTTTACTGTTAGAGAGGAGGAAGAGAGGTGCAGAGAGGTTAATGGGCCCACACAGCTAACATGTACAGATCTGAATCTAAACTGTACAGTCCAACTCAGAACCTTTGATATCCAGGAAAGATGAGGCCCAGAGAAGATCAAAGACATGATTAAGGGCACTATGCCTAATGTAGTATTGGAGCCTGGGTTCAGACCCAGGCAGCTAACCTTCAGAGTTCATAATTGTTAAGCACTCTTAGATTTAGTGGTTGGTATTTCTTTGTTTTGATAAAAATGTTCTTTAAAAAAATTCCACATTTTGTAGAAAGATAATTAATTTTTGAATATCTCTATATGGTTTTTCCTGCCATTATACATTTATGCTTTAAACTGTTCTGTTATTTAAAATATTATCCTAGGAAATGTATGCAATATGTTCGATTTTCTCTTTATTCAGATTTCTTGGGTAAAATTTGCCTTTAAATGTTTTGAATAAGTATGAATTGACTCTGGTAGAATTTTTTATATACCTCCACTCTACCTACTCGTGCCAGAAGTTTGCTTTCAAATAAAACCAAGCAAAATGATCTCAAGCTTGATTTAAATTGGGGGAAACTTGGAGGATATCAATGGTAAATATTGAAGACTTTTTTTAAGTTCGGATGGAATGAGTTTTCCAGCTTTATCAACAGAGGAGCAACAGCTAGGAGATGTACTTATTTTTTCATCCCTGTGTGTGTTTTGTTAAGAGGGTGTGCATTCTTCCTCAGAGAGTAGTCACCAGGGGGCTTTGTGGCATTCTGAAAACAGTGCCATTCCTCCGTGAGGCTGGCACCGCTTGGCCTGTGTGTCAGCTCATGGCCCGGCCTGTCTCCAGAGCCTCTCTTACGGCTGCCAGGGAGGCGCCTTGTGAAAATACAGGCCCGGGGCCTCTTTGACCCTCTCATCCAGGCAGACAGTCTGAGTGGGTGGCTTCTGTACTGCACTTGGGGGGTTAGGTGTGCATGGCCTTGAGCGCCTCCCCAGCTGGGTGTGGGTTTTAGACAAAGACTCCTGGTCCCATTGTATCAGGGGCCCACAATCAGCTAAAAGGACCTTTCTGATCTGAAAGATATCTTTAGAATAATCTCTCATTTAGTACACTGCACTCCACCTAGGGAGCTGGAAAACATAATGATGCCTGAGGCCCGCCTCCAGAGATTCTGATATAACTGGCCTGGTAGGTGCCCTGGCCATTGGGATTTGTAAACAACTTCATAGATAATTCTAACGTGTGGTCAAGGTATAAGATTGTTGCTCTAATTTCTCTTGACTGCCTGGTTCTTTGGGCTCTCATTAAGATTTTTACCACCGTAGGGTGCCTGGGTGGCACGGTTGGTTGGGTGACTACCTTTGGCTCAGGTCATGATCCTGGTGTCCTGGGATCGAGTTCCTTATTGGGGTTCCTGCTTGGCAGNCCCCCGCCCCCCCCCCCCCCCCCCCCGCTCATGCTCTTCTCTTTCTCTCTCAGATAAATAAATAGTCTTTATTTATTTTATTTTATTTTTTTTTACCGCCGCTGAAGATACAGGAGGTCTTTTCTCTGGTTGTCCCTATCAGTGGGGATTGCTGGAATATATTTCTCACATACAAAGGGAATCTCTTCTATTTTGTTTATCTATGGTTGAAAATTGTTTCTATATCTTTATGGAGTATGTCTTTATATTCACATAATGCTGGTTGCTGTAGGGGACAGATCGTATTTACTTTGCAGAACCTTAGGTTTAGGAATATAGAGAAAAGACAACTGTCTGTTCTCTAAGATTTCAGTGCAAGCTCCAGGTCACTGAGTTCTGATGGCAGTTTCATTTTATAAAGTGAAGACTGCGATGATGTTGGAGCTGACATTTCTGCAGTTCTGGAAGGCTTCTCATTTAGACCCTCACTACCTATAGCGCCTCCCCTCCTGTGATTTAAACCCTCAGCCATATCACTACTTTGGGAAATCTGACTGTATCTTTGAGTAAGCCACATGGTCAATCTGAGGGCGTCTGGTTTAGAGGAATGCTTTGTCTTACCCCCTCCTGGGCTTTTTGAGTTTGTTTAAAAGGGCAGTGGGATGGACTGTGGCTTTAAGATTGTTTGGTTGAAACTTCAAAGTTCAGAGATGAGATTTGGAGTTGGGGAAACAAACATTCTCCTCACTTTGATTTGGTCTTAAAAATGAGTATTTAGATATAAAATTTTCTAATTTTGTAATTGTTTGTATTTTTTGCGTTTATGAAAGCTCTGTCAGTAGTTGAAACAGAAAGGATGTATGATCCATGGCTATTTTCCTGCTGTGTATCTCTTAGAGACCCACTTAAGAGTAGAAAATGTTTGAGTTACTCCAGTAGTTGAGGACAAGGACTTCCTGACGCACTCTAAAACCTTTCAGATACAGGCACAGCAGAGAAATTTGTACATGTATAGGTATATATACTTAAAAATGTACATAGTACATGCATACATAATGTTATGTTTATTTATAATCATACATAGCTGCTAATTCAGAGTGACATGAGGATATTCTCTTAGGGACATCTGCCTTTTATCCTCCTTGGTTTTTTTTTTCAAAGAGAGGCACATTTGGGTTTGTTCTGGGTTTCACATTTAGATAATTCCATAATAGTTATGGGGGCTGGACTAGGGATGTTGTTTCCTTCTCACATTTGTGTGGATTTCTCCTCTTAGTTAATTATCTTGGTGACAGGTCTGTGTAGAGGTGGAATGAGGGCACTGATGGATGAGGGGATCTGATCGCTTAGATCAAAGGCAAGGGCATTTGTTCATTTCTGATGTCTTAGAAAATGAAGGCTCTACCCCACGCCTCCCTCCCCAGAAGGACTCGAATGGGCTCTTGGATCAGTTGGAATGATTTTTCTTCTCTGTACGCTCATTCGTTTTCCCTGACTCCTTCCCTGTAATTATTCCTTGGTTGTTGACCTCCAGGGGCTGATTAGTTACACGTCGCTAAGAAAAGGTCAAGGGTTAGAACAATGCTGCACTTAATTTTATGTTGCCTTAACTTAGTTTTTAACATGCTGGATGTTTGAAATGGAAAGGCAGCAAGGTACCAGCAAATTCTCTTTAAAAACATAGCTGGTGTTTTTGTGGAGGAGGTTCTGCCAGCCCCTCCTAGCTCCAGCCCAGCCCAGCGCCACCGCTGGGTCTTTCAAAGCCAGCAACAGTTCAGAAATGGTTCCCTTCCATCACTGATAGTTTGTGGCATCTTCATATAGGAGTATAGAATCAAATATTATATTATGGTGATATTGGGAGGGGCCACTATCCGTAGGTTCCATTTCAGTCAGGTAAGTGGGGCTTGAGAATCTGCATTTCTGATAAACTCCCCCAGGATGCTGATGCTGGTGTGTGGACCACAGTGGGGATAGCAAGGCTTTGCGATAGAAAGCCTGCTTAAATCTCCCCTAATGCCTAAGAGGAGCAAAGATGTTTGATTTGTCTGCTAACATGGGATAGCATATGTACCTAGCCAAATACCTCTGACCTAAATACTCTTACTAGGTACTAGACATAGCTCTCAGAGTTTAATTCATATGCTTGGTCCTCACAACAGGTTTAGTGAGGGTAGGCACTGTTATACCTCTATTTTATAGATGGGGAAATTGAGGCACGGGGGTGGGGGTTAAGTAATTTGACCGAGGTCACATTAACTAACAAGCGAAAGAATAGGACTTTGAATGCAGGCAGAGTGGACTCAGTACTCCAACTCTGAAAGGATTTCTGTGTGCTTCCTCTGTGTCTAAGGTGTGACATTTGTAGGGAAATGGAGTCAGATCATGGCCCAGAAATAAGAGTGTCTTGGTTTGGATAGTAGGGTAGTTCCAGAAGGCAGGCTGAGTACAGGTGTGTGGTTGGGATAAGGAGTGCTTAGCAGGAGAGAGTGGGCCATGCTGTTCATGTTTAATAGACAGGATTAGTGGATGAAGGGGAGACAAGCATGATGCTAGTACCTGAGGAACAGAAGGGCATGTGTAGCAAACTTTTATTTTAGCATTCCGATGTATCAGATACTGTGGTTTATGTTCATTCTTTTTTTTTAAAGGTTTTATTTGTTCAACTGAGAGAGCACGTGTGCAAGTTGGGGGTGGGGTGGGGCAGAGGGACAAGCAGACTCAGTGTTGAGCACAGAGCCTGACTTGGAGCCTGATCCCAGGACACCAAGATTATGACCGGAGCCAAAGTCAGATGCTTAACTGACTGAGCCACCCAGACGTCCCTGCATTCATTATTTCTTTTGAACCATATGGCATAGGTATTGATTTTAAAGATAAGGGAACTGAGGTTTGGAGAGATTAGGTAATTTTCCCAAGGTCCACAGAGAGGAGGGTGACATTAAGCCAGTTGCTCTGTAACCTCCCAGGGCAGGGCCTGGGAGCAGAAATTAAGATGTAGAGGGGAGGTGAGAATTTGGTTGTTGACACTGCATTGTAAGAAAGGTGCTTGGCCAAGGGATGAGGGTAAGAACACAAGAGCTACAAAGCAGGGAACCTACAGGTCTCACTGAATGTTGGCTGTTTAAAACCGGACTAGAGGGGCACCTGGGTGGCTCAGTTGTTAAGTGTCTGCCTTCAGCTCAGGTCATGATCCCAGAGTTCTGGGATTGAGCCCCTCATCAGGCTCCCTGCTCAGCGGGGAGCCTGCTTTCCTCTCTCCCGCTCCCCCTGCTTATGTTCCCTCTCTCACTGTGTTTCTCTCTCTATCAAATAAATAAAATCTTAAAAAATAAATAAATAAAATTGGACTAGAGTTGCCTAAGATCTCTGTGTGGGGACCTGGTCCCCAGGTTGGACACAGGGCTGAAACTGCATGTGGTGTTAAGTGGCTCCAAGTTTAAATCAGTTTCCATCTGGTGATTAATAGTGTGTTGGATTGAATACTCTTCCTGACCTGTATCCTTCATCCCCAAGTGAGCCCAGCCTGCTCTCACGTTGACTCCTGTCTCTGAGACACACACTCGTGGTGCCACCACAAGTGACGGGTGTTTCTGTTTTCTTCCCCCCATCTTTCTGATTATTGCATTTCTTGCCACAGACATTCCTCATTGCTCCAAATGTGAAAATCTGAGCTTATTTACTGTAAATGATCACACAGTCTCATGTGAGCCCATATAAACCTCTTTAACAGAGAACTAACCTGATAGCGTGTGTGGTGTGCCTGGGGAATTCTCTGTCTCAGGATGCTCATAACGGAGGGAATTGACTGGGGTTCGCTGGTGGGCACTCATTTCTTGGCAATCATTGACAATACGGGACACCTCCAGGTGGTTCTCCATGAAGCTGTTCTCTGCACGTGGCTCCCTGCCCATCATGCAATGAAAAATGCCTCTGGTCCCCTTCCTCCATGGGTCAAAGAGCAGGCTTTGCTCTCTGTTGTGGCCTCTCTCCTCTTTATCCTTAGGATCAAAGGCTTGCATTCCATTTTTTCTTGTTTTATTTTATTTTTTTAACTAAATTAATTAATTTATTTTTGAGAGAGAGAGAGAATGGGAGAATGGAGTGGGGGCCAGGGGCAGAGGGCAAGGGAGAGAGAGAATCTCAAGCAGGTGCCATACCCAGTGTAGAGCCTGACATTGGGCTCAATCTCATGACCCTGTGATCATAACCTCAGCCAAAATCAAGAGTCCAACACTTAACCTGCCTGAGCCACCACGAGCCCCTCCATTTTTATTATATTTTTAAATTTTTTTTAGAAGATTTGATTTTTTATTTATTTGACTGAGAGCACATAAGCAGGTGGAGCAGCAGAGGGAGAGGGAGAAGCAGGCTCTCCGCTAAGCAGGGAGCCTGATTTGGGCCTTGAGCCCAGGACCCTGGGATCATTATCAGAGCTGAAGGCAGACACTTAACTGACTGAGACCCCTCCATTTAAAAAAAAAAAAAAGAGATTCTCTTTTAATGATAGAGGCATCAGAACTATATTACAAAAGCTAAAAAAAAAAAAAAACAGAAAGAGAAAAAACACCCACATTCACCATCCTAAAGCAGTGATTGGTATTTCCTGCAATGATTTTTACATGTTTGTATTTTAATGGTTGCATAATATTCGGTTGTATACCATTAGTGATTTAACTCTCCTGTGGACAAGTACATTGCTCCCAGCTTTTCAGAATTATTAATGACACTGTAAGGTATATCTTTGTGCATGTGGCTATTTCCATATTTTGAATTAGATTCTTATGAGAGAGTCTCAGGTGTGGCATTATGAGGTCAAAGAGTATGAACAATTTTGTGGCTCCTAAAACATATTGCCAGATTGCTTTCCAGAGGAGTGGAACCAGATTACAATGCCATCACAAAGTCATTTGTTTCCCAGGTGGCCAGCCAGGGTTAGGGTTGCAGCCTCTCAACAGCAGGACAGGAGGAGGGTGTGTGTGAGGGTGTGCGCGTACACGGGCACATACGAAACTCACTGATTCATGTGTGTATTGATTTAAACTGCAATGGCATTATGCATTGTTCTTGTTAGGAGGAAGAAACTAGGTGTTTCGTGTCAATATAATAATCGTCAGTTCAGTGTTTAATATTGCAGTGTGTTAGACAAGGAGTAAAGCAAGTTATATATATTTCCTGTTTTTCTAGAATTTTGAAAATTTAAAAAAATTAGCAAAGGTTAATTAGTAAGAATATTCAGCCACTGGGACGAGGTTCTTAGTGGCCCTCTCCTTTTTGAGAATTCCTAATGATTTGGAGGTGAAGGTGGAATTTGAAGGTTGGTAGGACAGGCAGAGGGGAGGGCTTTGGAAGTACCTGGGGCCTATGTTCAGGAGTTTGCCTAACAGGGGCAGCAAAGATATCCTCACCTGGTAACTGCAGTCTTTCAAATGCCGAATGGAGTGCTTATGTTGAGAGGGGTTGTGGGGAAGCTACTTCGATTAATTAGTAGTTTGTTCTAGATCTTTGCTATTATGTTTTTCTCCAGTTCTTTGTATTTCCCTTGCACTGTAAACATTAAATACCTTACAGTGGGGACTGTATTTTTTTAAAATCATTAATTTTTATACCTGTCGCCTGGATTGTCTAGCACATTGTTTTGTATCTTATGTATGTTGTAATGGCTTTGTGTCTTCTGACTGACTAGGAAATGAATGCTCTATTCAGGGGTCCCAGGAGTTCTACAAAGCCCTGTGGTTAAGTAATGGGATTGGCCAGGTCTGCTCTTAAGAGTGAGTGTGTGTGTAAAATCCACAGCCAACCAACCTCACAGGGGTAAAGGAAGAGGAAACTTTGGTGGAGAAATTACCTAAGAAAGTGGTGCTGGAAAAGATCTCTGGCTTTTTTTTTTAAAGATTTATTTATTTGAGAGAGAGAGAGCAGGGTAGGGGCGGAGGGGGAAAGAGAGAGAGAAAATCCTTGAGCAGACTCCCCACTGAGCATGGAGCCAGATATGGGGCTCAGTCCCAGGACCCCAAGATCATTACCTGAGATGAAATCAAGAGTCAGATGCTTAACTGACTGAGCCACCCAGGTGCCCCTGAAAAGATCTCTGACTCTTGTGTATCACCTCCCACATCTAACGGGACCTCCTTGTTTAACAGATGAAGAAATAGCCCAGGAGGACCAAGTGGCTTCCTAAAGGTCAAACAGATAGTGGATGATGACTGGGAACTCAGACCTTGTCCCTTGGGTCCTGCTCTAGTGCCCCTTCCAGTACACCCTGTGGACAGAACTTGGGGCACTTGTTTTGCTACCCCCATCCCCCCTTGCCCTCAACAGATCTATATTTGGATTTTTTTCCCCCTGTATGCCCACATTTCCCCTTCTCTTGTAGCTGCACAGAAATGTGTTTATAGAGATTGTGACCTTGATGCAATAGTCAGGTTGGGTCCAGAGCCATAGAGGCTTAGAGATTTGTATTGAGAGCCCAGAGATAGTGTGAGATCAAAATTCGGTTCCATATAAAATTACGGCTTTGCATTATTATCTCTGAATTTGAATATAAACTTGTTATGTCAGAGGAAGAATGTTCAGTGTTAGTTGTGGTACATGATTGGCGTGTGTATTGGCCACAACCATGTTCCTAATAAAACTCTCATTATGATCCATATGCACAGAGTAGAGATTTAAGGTTGTCAAGGGAGCATTAACTTTGAATTTCTTGATTTCTCTTGTGTGACTGAAATCTAAACCTCTGGGTTGCATTGTCTATGTGGTGGTTTTTCTTCCTTCCTCTCTGTAACCTCTTCCGCTGAATACAACAAGCACATTTGTTTGCACAGTTGAAGTTCTGAAGCTAACGGCTTTAATAGTGAGGCAAGTGCCCATGGTGAATGTCAAATGGAAGGACTGAGCAGACAAAGCAGGAGGGAGAATGAACAGTTTCCTGGTCCTTTTAACAGCCCTGTGATGCCTGCCCTGGGATTTGAATGATTTGTGAATGACTACAGCCTGCTCAGTCCGAGGTGGCTCGAGGCTCTGGAAATTGATGTTAACCGCATCAGCTGTCAGTAGTTATAGCTACTGGGGTAATCGGGTTTGGAATTTATGGGTATTTACATTTCGGAGGGCTCTGACTATGTTTTTATAACTTTGGAGTAGAAATGTTTGTCCTTGGTATGACTGAATGGCTTATTTTATGCATGGTGCCAGGGTTTCAAACAGTCTCGGTGTGTAAACCACTTTCTCCCCGGGCGAGCACAAAGATAATCTTGTTAATCCTATACTGTGGCTAGTGTACAGGATGGTTTTTGTCTGCATCCCACTAAACTAGTTCCATGCTGCCTTCTGTGCAGTAACCAGTAATACGGTTACACAGTAAAAAGAAGTTAACATTCTGCTATAGCTTGCTGACGTAGGCACTTTTTTTACTTTGTTTGGTCTTGGGGGATTAACTTTTTTTTTTGTGATAAGAACTATTATGCTTTTTCTCAAAAATATAGAAAATAAGGAAAAGCTGAAAGAAGAGAGAAAATTATCCCAAGTTCCTTCCACTTGAATGCAAGCCACATATAACATTTCAAAATTTTCTTTTATTCCTTTTCTATACATAATTTTTATGTGGTTATAATAAGGCTTGTTTTTAGAACAAGAGAGTGCAGGAGGAGGGAGTAGAGGAAAATAATCTTATGCAGACTCTGTGCTGAGCATGGAGCCCATCATGGGGCTCAATCCCGTGACCCTGAGATCATGACCTGAGCTGAAACTAAAACTCAGATGCTTAACTTATGGCGCCACACAGGTACCCCTATAATTAGGCTATTTTTGAAAACATTTTTGTTTTTCTTTCTATTGAACTCATATATTTTACCTTGTTATATAATTTTCTTTACAAAAACCTAAGTTTTCATCGAGAGGCATTTATTGAAATATTTGTTTATTTTGTCAGTGTCTGGACCAGAGGCTCAGCCCTTTTTCATCAGTGGAGTTTTGCACTGCCCCTTAGTCATGGAAACAGACCTGGGTGGATTGTCTCTTCAGTTAGTAGTGACGCGCTCCCTCTTTGAGAGTCTTTGATTGACACAGCTCTGATATTTTCCCAATTGCAGATTATCCTCTAGTGAACTTTCTGTGCATGAAGTTTAGTATGTATTTAGGATTAGTTTTAAAAAAAATAAAAAAAAGGATTAGTTTTTTTTTTTTTTTAAGATTTTATTTATTTACTTGAGAGAGAGTGAGAGATAGAGAACACAGAGGGAGAGGGAGAAGCAGATTTTCTGCTGAGCAGGGAGTCCAATGCGGGACTTGATCCCAGGACCCCGGGATCAGGACTTGAGCTGAAGGCAGACGATTAACTAAGCCACCCAGGCACCCCTAGGATTAGTTTTTCAGGATACTTTCCCAGAGTTGAATTGCTGGTCAAAAAAGATTAAACATTTTGATATTACACACACACATACACACAGAGTTTTACGTTGTGTATTATTTATATTATTTTCGACAAATTGATACTAGTAATGCCAAACACAGGCTACCATTAACATGGGGTATTACTGCTGTTTCAGCTTTGTTAATTTGATATGTAAGGAATAGCATTGAGTTTTTAATTCTTTGCTTAGCAGTGATTTTGAAGCATTTTGGCGTGTATTTGTTAACTAGTTGATTTCCTGTTTTATGGATTACCTCATCTTAGCTTAGTATTGTGGTGGATAGGGAAGTGTGGGGCTTATGGGAATCTTGGTGGGGTGAAGTATGGTTAGGACACAAAGTTGCCCTGTGGGCTTAATCTTGGCAGGACCCTATTTTGTGCTTTGGTTTCTGCCTTACCTAGTGTCAGGCAAGCAGTCACCCTCTCCACTTTGCTTCAAGGGATGAGAATCTTTTAAGACTGATGTAAAGGGTGGGGGGCTGGCCAGCTTAGTTGGTAGAGTGTGTGATTGACTCATGGTCTTGGGGTTGTGGAATTGAGCCCCAAGTTGGGTGCAGAGAGTACTTAAAAATAAATCTCTTTTTTAAAAAAAGGATTGAAGTAAAGGGAGAGTGTGACATTTTAATTTTTATCAAAAAAATGGAGCATGGATGTGAGAGTTTTTTCACTTTTTAAAAATAGGCTGCTACAAAATTGTTCATCTTCCATTAATTTTTTCCTGAGGTTATTGTGTCTCCTGGGCCAGGTATTCCCTAGCTGAGAGAGCGGCATTGTACGCAGTGGTCTCAAGGCAGAAAGAGGGCACTGTGTCCTGGGAAGGTAGGCAGAGCCAGGACACCTGGAGGGTGACAAGAAAGATGTGGGTGAAGTCACAGAAGCAGGAAGGAGCCCAGTGATGTGGACATTTGTAGGTCCTGGAGAGTGCCGAGGGCAAGCGCTGAAGGGTTTGAGCTACAGGGGTGTGGTTCTGTACAAGTGGATTGGAGAGGGGCAGGAGAGAAAGTAGTGACTCCCCTTGGGTGCCTGCCAGGGTAGGCTAGGCACGAGATGATAGGGGCTTACATGCCCCTGCATCTTAAACCATCTGTGGCAAAGGACCATAATTTTTTTTTATTTCTACCTGTTGTTGATGGATATGTTTGTAAATTATGAGAAACGTGAATTATTGGAAGAATGTGACAGCAATGCCTAATTGTTCCAAAAGGATTTGTGTCCTTCCTCTCCTTTTCTGCCCTTACCTTACCACGGGCTGGCACCAGGCATCTGTAGACCACCCTTCAGTAGCCTCAGCTGTGACCGCTGCTCTAACATCCAGCACTACATCGAGCACTTTCTGTGCACGGGGCAGTGGTGTGTCGTTAACCTTCTCTGCCAGTCACTGTGCTATGCGCAGGAGAAAGAGTGGGACGGGAAGTCAGGCCTCTGCCTTCTCAGCTTCTGTAGACTCGCTGAATTAGGAGAGAAGTGGATGAATGTGGGGGAGATAGAGTAGGACTTACTGGTGGATTGGATGTGGAAGATGGAAGGAGGAGGAGGACTCCAGGCTGACTAGCAAGAGCGGGCGTTATCTTTCAGATCTGGAGCGTGCAAGATTCTTTTTGGCCTTGAGCTTTTATGTTTTAAAGAGAGGACATCCTAATTTCTTAACAGCAAAATGATTTACATCCTGCTGCAGATTTGAAATGAATGTCCAGCGGATAAATCTAGATGGCTGGGGACAGGAGTGGAAGGGAGCCTTACTTTTCAATATATCTCTTTGTATCTTTGGAATTTTGTAGTGTTTGTGCATATCACCTGTCCCACAAAATATGTTTAAAAATAGGTTTTTTGGGCGCCTGGGTGGCTCAGTGGGTTAAAGCCTCTGCCTTCGGCTCAGGTCATGATCTCAGGGTCCTGGGATCGAGGCCCGCATCGGGCTCTCTGCTCAGCAGGGAGCCTGCTTCCTCCTCTCTCTCTCTGCCTGCCTCTCAGCCTACTTGTGATCTGATCTCTCTGTGTCAAATAAATAAATAAAATCTTTAAAAAAAATAGGTTTTTTACAACAGCTATGGATAAACTTGAAATAAGAAAAGTAAAGACTTATATGATAAAAACTTTAAAGCCAAAGGGATATGATAGAATGGTTAAAGGAAGAATATAGAAAGGAAGCCTTGATTTTGAAAGCGGTCATTTCTCTGGAAATTTGTAAAATCAGTGCTTTCCCAATTCAAAAGAGCACGTAGGGATTTGTTCATGGAGGGAGTTAACGAAATGATAACAGAATTCCTCTGGAGAAATAAAAATGTGAGAAAAACCTGGGAAATTCTGAAAAAGGTAAGGAATGAGCAGCAGCTAAACTTAGTAGATGTTTAAGTATGTCATGAAGCTATAATTGCTTAAATCCTGGACCTGGGCAATTTAAAATTCTTGCTGTGGAAGAAGAAATAAACAGATAAAGGGAAAAAAATAGTATCCAGAAGTAAACCTGAAATGGTCCTGAAATTAGATGATGATAATGATGGTTTTCAGACTGCTGCAGAAAGTAGGTTTGTCCAATAATTTAAATGTTCAGGGAAACGAGATTAAACAAAATGCATTTTTACTCTTTCAGTCTTTACACCGAAGGGAATTCCACATATAGATCAAAGATTTAAGCATGAAAATATGAAACAGTACAACTATAAGAAAACATGGGTGTATTTATTTATAATTTCAGAATGGTGAAGATCTTTCTCTGAGCCATGCATTTGTAACACACATGGCCAAGAAAACAGTTGACAGAAGGACAAGAAAGGAGGCGCCTGGGTGGCTCAGTGGGTTAAGCCTCTGCCTTCAGCTCAGGTCATGATCTCAGGGTTCTGGGATTGAGCCCCACATCGGGCTCTCTGCTCAGCAGGGAGCCTACTTTTTCTTCTCCCTCTGCCTGCCTCTCTGCCTACTTGTGATCTCTCTCTGTCATATAAATAAATAAAATCTTTAAAAAAAAAAAAGAAGACAAGAAAGTTAACAATCTTAATATCTTAATTTTGAAAGAATTCATAGATGCAAGTAATAAAAAGACTATTAGTCCAATAGTTTTTGTGTGCATGTAAATTGGTAGTTTAAGAAAAAAATATACAGATGCTGCTAAAAAAATAAATGAGGTGTACAGCCTTGCAGATAATAATTATTAGAAGGTATGTCAATGAGATACTATTTTTGGACAGTTTGGCAAAAAATAAATAAAATTCTAAGCTTATGAGGTTTGGGCAAACGGAAATTTTCACCATAAAAACATGAGATACACGGACAATATCAAAATAGAGTGCATATGCCCTTTGCCCTAGAAATCCCACCTTTAAAAAATTACCTTCCGTTTGAACTTAACAGTGATTTGTTCAGGTCTGTGGGCAAGGATGCTTATTCCAGCATTATTTATTACAGCAGAAACCTGGTGATGGAACGCCTCAGTGTGGCACTGGTCACATAAATCCTGGCACCCCAAAATGGCACCCCCAAATGGCAGTGTGATTTGTAGCTGCCCAGAGAGTGAGGAGAATGTATCATGTGCCGACAGAGAAAACATTCCTGTGAGAGTTGCTATTCAATGAAAACCAAGATGTGGTCTGTGACCCTGTTTGTAGAAATAATCAGAATGAGTATGTTTCATAGATAGCTTAAATAAATCCCCCACTCTTCCAAAAAGGATCACGGGAAACATTAGCAGTTGTAGGAAAAGTGACAAAGTAACTGAGGTGGAGATTGAGAAGGGGTTACATTTGAATTATGTGTGTGCGTGTGTGGTCTGTTTTATTATTTTTAACTCAACAGGGAGTATCTGAGTATTAGATCATAGGGCTTTCTTTCTCTAAAACACACACACAGATCTACCCTTCCTAATAAACGTTACCTAGAAAAAAAATCCTGTAACATTTTCTTTATTCATAGATTGTGATATTAGACTGAGATCAACTTACTTTGTTTATCCTGTCCTCTTCAGATAATGAAACTCTCTTAAGATTGAGACCTTTTCAGTTTGTGACCTTGGTGGTTTAATTAGCTAAGAAGACCATGAGCCTCTTTTTAAGCATGGGCATGGAGGGTGGGAGAGAACCTAAAGGTGTGTAAGTGGTGGGGCTAGGGGCTGTTGATTGGATCTAGCTGTCAGAAGGAAGATGAAAGCCACCCGCAGACTGCTTTCTTTCAAAACTGTAATGTATTTCTGATCCACAGTGATATGATATCTCCAGTGTGGCCCCATGTGAATTTACCTACTGTAGATTTCTCTGGGGATAAAAGTTAGTTTAAAAAACTTTCTGTGCATCATAGGATCTTCTGAATGTTTATGGGTTTTATGCAGTAAACATATTCATCCATAAACCAAATTTAGGTACATAATGAGCTTTTTAGATATGTGCGATGTCTGTAAATTTGTAGATAATTTAGAAAAAAGCAAATGGCTTGGGACCATCTTTTGGAAGCAATTCAGATTATGAATGAAGCTGCAGTCCTTGTGAATGTGCCTTCAATTCAAGAGCGATGCAGTTTTATTCAAGGCATTCATGTATCCCCAGAAATTAAAGTATAAAAATTGTAATAAGAATTTCTTTTGGGCTTTGCTTGCTATTAATCTGTAAGTCTCATAACATATTTGTATGGTATTTTTTTTTTTTTCTGTTTAGAGACTTTTTTTTCCTCACATTCTCACTTAGGCTTCCTAACAGCCTTGGGAATTGTGTTTATTACTTGAGGACTTAGTGTTCTTAGTGTTTGACATTGGAGGGCAATATTGCCAACTTAGAAAATATGTTAACAATGGTGCAGAATAGTCAGCAGGAAGAACCAAGGCATATCAAAACTTAAAGATTTGACTCATTCTGTAGCTGCTGAGAATGTGCTCATGGAGGAGGGCTTTGAAAAGTAGGGTAATTTCTAGGATGTGCTAGAAAGCGTGGGGCACTTTTTTCTTGTCCCTCCCCTGTTCTGGGCTATTTTTCCTAAAGATTCATCTCTCAAAATTTCAAGACCATGGTGCCAGCTATTGATTTCTTATTTTTAAGGGATCCATCTTGGACTTGAATACAGAATGGAGTGCCTAATATGTGCGAGCGAGTGCTAGACATCCTGGAGACAAGTCTTCAACAGTGAAGGCACAGTCCCTTTCCTTAGGAGCTTCCGTCTGATGCTCCCTTTCCGGGATGTGTGCTTACGAAGGAGGACATGCTCCTGGCTCCCAGAGAACTTGGTGTTTAATGGGGTTGCTGTCTAATCAACAGGCAGACCCGACACTTTGTATTCAGTGTTACAACAGGGGAAGTACAAGTTGCCATAGGCATGGTCTTTAACCCAGATTTGAGGATTCCAGGTAAGCAGGGGAAGAAGCGGCAGGGGGAGAGAATCTCAAGCAGACTCCCCACTGAGCGCAGAGCCTCACTTGCCCCTAAGATCACCACCTGAGTCAAAAACAAGAGTTGGATGCTTAACTCACTGAGCCACCCAGGCTCCCCAAGAAGAGAACTTGTGATAGAGAATTTTTTAAGGATTCTACTTTAAGTAAAGGGAACTCTTCTGGGAAATAGATTTGTATAAGCCTTAATGAGGGAGGAGTGTTCACAGGGAACAGCCTCAGCAAAGCCTTGAGTACAAGTAAGCATGAGAAAGTGTTGAAAAGCAGAAAATGGTTCAGGAAGGCTAGTTTGTGGTTGGAGTTAGAGAATCTTAAGAAGTGAATCTGGAGAGGGAAGTGTTGGTTCCCAAAACTTTGCTGATTTTGGAATCACCTGGGAATTAAAAAATACTGGTAACTGGCTCCCACTTCCAGACATTGTGACTTAATTGGGATGGGGTATGCTGAGTCATTTATTTCCACGTGTAGCAAAATTTGGGAACATCCAAGCCAGTTTATGAAGGTCCGGTATAATCATGTTGAGTCATAAGGATTTTATCCACAGAGACATTTTTGGCATGGGGGAGCCGCTGAATGATTTTACCAGTAGAGTGACTTGATCAGACCTGTAGTTCGGAAGATCTTGCTGGTTGTTTGGGGGCAAATAGATTAAGAAAGCTGAGACTGGAGACAGGGAGACAAGTCAAGGGGTCCCTTAGATAAATAAAGGTGGCCTGATGGAAAGAGTGACAGTAGGGATGGAAGGAGGCAGATGGATCCCTGAGGTACTGAAGAGATGGATGCAGTAGAACTTGTCATGGATGGATGGGAGTGTGTGGGGCAGAGGGGAGTGAACAGTTGACTGAGGTGGGTGGGAGCAGGGAGAGCAGGGATGATGTGGGGGAAGGGATGGATCATTTCTCCGTATTTCAGCAAGGATCATCAGCACTTCTGGTTTCTCCTTCAAAGGAATAGCTGAGAAAGTCCATAAGTTCTTTGCTAAGCACTGACCTCATTTGATCAACTGCCTCTAGTCTGATTTCTCCTCAGGTAGACCTTATAACTTATTCTCTGCAGTTTGAGTGGATGTCTTTTCTCTCATGATTAATGATCTTGCATATCATATGCATTAAGAGATCTAGTAAGGGAGATTCTCCCCATACTTGGGTCCACGGGAGTCCTGGTGGCCACCGTGGCTCAGTGGCATCTAAAGAGCTTTAGTTTTCATTGTTGGGGAAATGTAAATTTCATTACTCTTTGTAATTGAATTGGGGATTTATATTACTTTTCTTTTTAAAGATTTTATTTCTTTATTTGAGAGAGAGATAACAAGAGAGGACAAGCAGGGGAGAGAGGGAGAAGGAGGCTCCCCACTGAGCAGGGAGCCTGACACAGGGTTACATGCCAAACCCCAGGATCATGACCTGAGCTGAAGGCAGATGCTTAACAACTGAGCCACCCAGGCGTCCCATGGAATTTATATTACTTTTATCCAAAAACTTTTCAGAGAGTTTTTAAGGCAAATTTTATATAGCAATCTGAATTTCTTTGAGAAAGAAATACAATCTGTGACAAAAGTTCAGTTGTGCTCTATTTCAAGAAAATCTAATATACAAAAATCTGAAATGACAAAGCCTGCAAATTGTGGGTGGAGATAATTCGTGGCTGATAATTTTGCTAATGGATTCTTGGGTTTGAAAAGAAGTGCTTTAGGAATCTTTCATAATGTAAGGTTTCTGTCTTCATTTAAATGATTTGAATTTTAGGAATAATATTTTGGGATAAGGAACAGCCTGTCTGGATATTAGATAATTAACTAATATTGTAATGAGAATCCTGGAAAATCATTAATAAGGGTTAAGACTCCCACATAATGCTGGACAATGTCAGGCAAGGTGAGTATTCCTTTATATATATGCACTCTCTGACCTTTTCCCATTACTGTAGCTTTTGTGAAAAGTTGTCTCATCTCTCCATGCATGCAGCACCTGCAAAACCCCATCGTGAAATCAAACCCTGTGTGTGACATTTTGGTCTGTTGACATGAATGTGATTCTAAAGTCATAAATTATATGTAGTGACATTCACTATGGATTTACCTAGGTAAATAAGTTTTGAACCAGAAATTAGAGAGTTAGATGTGATATTCATTTCCTGGTAAGGAAAAGGAGCTAAGAGAAATTATGAATATTATAACCTAGAAAAAAATACACTCCACAATTTGAAAAATTGTAAGACCTCATCGTTAAGTATTTGCAGCAAAGTAATAGCTCTCCTCATTTTTCAAAGAAAGAATGATTTACCAGCCAAAAAACATGTGTTTTGCAAAGCATCAAGATATATTGTTGGCAGCATATTATTTTGAAAAGAATTTGTTTTGTTTCTACAGAGTAGAATGATTTTTAGAGAAGTGGGGAACAGAGGGTACCCGAATACCTAACACGTTTGTGATGGGGTGGTTATAAATGCATGTTCAGAGGCAAATGACCATGATAAATAACCATACAGGAACCTGCTTCATATGAAATGAAATCATTTGCCTCCTGCCACCTCGCATGGCATCAGCAAATGAGTCTTGCACGAGACGTAGAGCAGCGTATACTGCTGGTGCTCATTCTTTCATTTGCTAGGGCTTCGTTAAGGAGAGGGATGCTGGTGGCTGTCCAGACGCTTAACTGGCAGCCTTCACTGACTAATGGAGCCATATTCGTGTTGGCTGACATCTGGTTTTAGAAGTTATTTATAAAAAAAAGATCGTTGTAATCCAAACAGAGAGATTTTTAAATGTCAGATGTACTGTGCAAAATTCATCTAGGGTGAGTGGCACCATAGGAAGGGTTAGCTACTTTTCTGAACACTTGTATGTGCTGAGGGTGTTTTTCTGTGTGCAAATGGTATTTCCATATAGCATGTTATATGCAAAATACTGGAAATAAACATAATTTCTATAGTTTCGAACACTGTAAATAGGACTACAGTATCACCAAAATGACACATTAATAAACTAAAAAATTAATGGGACAACATGTAAAGACTTTAAATGTCCACATTCCTATCCAGACAATGAGAAAGTAAGCTCAGCAAACTGAAAATCAATGACTCTTCTCAGATCCATCAGGGAATCAAGGTTACGGGGTAAACTGCCGTCCCAAGAAATGGAGAGAAGAGTGCGTACCAAGAATCACAGTTTACCAGAAGCAGAAGTCCTGGAGGAGAGAGCCCCCCTTCCCTACCCCGCCCTGCTCCCCCTTCCCCCACCAGGACTGTTAGGAGCAGTTATACTGTAACAGGTGAATTGCTAGAGGCTTGGTGTGCCCAAGCCCCAGAGTTCAAAACTACCAGGGCCCTGTATTGAGGGGAAAGGGCTCTGTGCTTTCATGAATTTTACTTCCAGGAGCCCCACCAGAGTCTCAGAAAAATCCTCTCCTGTTTCTGGCCGTGGGAGGGGAAAAGAAACCATTTTGAAATATATCCAGAGTATTCTGTTCTCCTTAAGAAAAGCCTGCCCTGAAAGAAACTATTTTACTATAGTTTAACAGACCTGGAGTTTACAAGAATATAACTAACTGACTTGGGGGATGGGAAATACCCAATTCCAGTCCCTTCTACACTTTTGGTCTCACCTGAGAGGGAAAAAGAAAAGTGAGTCACACTTGAAAGTCACAGCCCAGGGATATAGTCTCCCTAGAAGACTGAGACCTAGTCATAGCACTGTGGAGGGCTTCCCTTCCTCCCACACCTTACACCATGTCAATCATGGACCTGGATAATAACAAGGGATTATCAACGGCAAGACTCAGACCTTATGTAAGAAAGTCAAAGGCAACAGGGAAGACTAAAACAGGGATAGTAGAAGAATTTTTAGCCTCTTGACACCTAAAACTAACAGTAAACACAGCCTACCTCCTACCCAGATACACATGAAACCTCACATTAAACACCTCAGTTCCTTTAACTCAATACATCACGTTTGTCTTTCAACAAAAAATTACAAGGCATGCTAAAAGGCAAAACAGTTTAAAGAGAGAAGTGAAGCATCAGAACTACAGTCAGATAAAAAAGAGATTTTTGAATGGTCAGACTGAGCGTTTAAAATAAGTATAATTTTTGGGCGCCTGGGTGGCTCAGTGGGTTAAAGCCTCTGCCTTCAGCTCCGGTCATGATCTCAGGGTCCTGGGATCGAGGCCGGCTCGGGTTCTCTGCTCAGCAGGGAGCCTGCTTCCTCCTCTCTCTCTGCCTGTCTCTCTGCCTACTTGTGATCTCTCTCTCTCTGTCAAATAAATAAATAAAATCTTAAAAAAAAATAAGTATAATTTTTCTAACAGAAAAAGTGGACGAAATTCAAGAAGAGATTTAAGCAGAGAGATGGAAACTCTGAGAAGAATCAAAATTAATGCTAGAAATGAGAAACACTGTAACAGAAATGAAGAATGGCTTTTGGTTCATCAGTAGACTGGACTAGGCTGAGGAAACAGTCAATGAGTGTAGGTTTGTCAAGAGACACTTTCCCAAAAGGAATAAATAAAAAAAATACCAGAAGAGAATGTTTAAGAACTGTAGGACAATTAAAGATATAAAATATGGGTATTGGGAATACCAAAAGGAGAAGGAGGAGGAAAAGAAGAAATATTTGAAGTGATAATGGCTGAGAAAATTTCCCAAATGGATGATAGACATCAAACCACAAATTTGGGAAGCTCAGAGAACACTATGCAGGCAAATTGCAAAAAATCTGCACTTAGATATATCATCTTAAAATTGCAGAAAATTAAAGACAAAGAGGAAATCTTGAGGAAAGCCGGAGGAGGTTTATACCTTACCCATATAAGCTCAAGGATAAGACTTAACGTCAGATTTTGTTCAGGAGCCACGTAATAAGCAAATCAGAAAAACAACTAACCTAAAAGTCTGTACAAGCATATCTTGTTTTACTCTGCTTTGCTTTACTGAATTTTGCAGATGTGTTATTGTTGTTGTTGTTGTTGTTGTTTGCAAAGTTTAGGTTTGTAGCAATCCTGCATCAAACAAGTCTCTCAGGACCATTTTGCCAACAGCATTTTCTCTCTTCTTGTTTCTGTGTCACATTTTGGTAATCTTCACAATATTGCAGACTTTTCCATGATTATTATATTTGTCATGGTGATCTGTGACCAATGATCTTTGAAGTTATTCTTGTAATTATTTTGAGGTGCCACAAACTGTGCCTATGTCAGACGGTGAACTGAATTGATAAATACTGTATGTATTCTGGCTGCTCCACTCACCCAGCTGTCCCCCCATCTCCTTGGGCCTCTCTTTTTCCTGAGGCACAACAATATTGAAAGTAGGCCAGTCACCCTATCGTGGCTTCTCAGTGTTCAAGTGAAAGGAAAGGTGGCACATCCCTCACTTTAACTCAAAAGCTAGAAATGATTAAGCTTAGTGATGAAGGCATGTTGAATTTCCAAATGAGACAGGCCAAAAGCTGGGCCACTTGGGCCAAACAGTTAGCCAAGTTGTGAATGCAAAGGAAGAGTTTCGAAAGAAATTAAAAGTGCTGCTCCAGTGAACACATAAATAAGAAGGTGAAAACAGCTTGATGTAAGAGAAAGTCAGCAGTCTGGGTGGAAGTTTAAGACAGCCACAGCCTTCCCTTAAGCCAAAGGCTAATCCAGACCAAGGTCCAACTCTGTTCAATTCTCTGAAGGTTGAGAGAGGCAAGGAATTTGCTGGAGAAAAGTTGGAAGTTAGCAGATGTAGGCTCATGAAGTTTAAGGAAAGAATCCATATTTATAGTATCAAAGTGCAGGTGAAGCAGCAGGGCTAAGGTAGAAACTGCATCAGGTTATCTAGAAAATCTCGCTAAGCTCCTAAATGAAGTTGGCCGCACTAAACAGCAGATTTTCAGCGTAGACCAAACAGACTTCTATTGGAAGATGATGCCATCTAGGACTTGCATAGCTAGAGAGAAGTCAGCTCCTGCCTTCAGTGCTTCAAAGGACAGGCTGACTCTTTTGTTAGGGACTAATGCAGCTGGTGACTTAAGTTGGAGTCAGTGGTCATTTACCATTTCAGAATCCTGGGCTTTTAAGAATTAGGCTAAACTACTCTGCCTGTGCTCTAGATGGAGCAACAAAACCTAGGTGGTAGCACATCTGTTGACAAAATGGTTTACTGAATATTTAGAGCCCACTGTTGAGAACTACTGCTCAGAAAAAAAAGGTTGCCTTCAAAATATTCCTGCTCATTGACAATGCACCTGGTCACCCAGGACCTCTGATGGAGATGGCCAATGAGACGAATTTTGTTTTCATGCCTGCTAACACAACATCTGTTCTGCAGCCCATGGATTAAGGAGTGATTTCAACTTTCAAGTCTTATTATTTAAGAAACATGTTTCATAAGGCTAGAGCTGCCATAGATAGTGATTCCTCTGATGGAGCTGGGCAAAGTCAATTGAAAACTTTCTGGAAAGGATTCACCTTTCTAGATTCAGGACATGGGTGATTCATGGGAAGAGGTCAAAATATCCACAGGAGCAGGAGTTTGAAAGAAGTTGACTCCCGTCCTCATGGATGACTTTGAGGAGCTCAGGACTCCAGTGGAGGAAGGAACTGCAGATGTGATGGAAGCAGCAAGAGGACTAGAATTAGATGTGGAGCCTGAAGATGTGGCTGAACTGCACCCATCTCATGATAAACTTGAATGGATGAGGAATTGCTTCTTACAGATGAGCAAAGACAGTGGTTTCCTGAGATGGCACCTACTTCCCGGGACGATGCCGTGAAGACTGTTGGGATGACAGCAGAGGATTTAGACTATGACATTGCTTAGTTGATCAAGCAGTGGCAGGGGGTGAGAAGATGGACTCCAGTTAGAAAGAAGTTCCGCTGTGGGTAGAAAACTATAAAACAGCATCATAAGGTACAGGGAAATTGTTCCTGAAAGGAAGAGTCAATAGGTGTGACTGACTTCATCATTGTCTTATTTTAGAAATTGCCACCGTCATCCCACCTTCAGCAACCACCCCCCCAAGCCCGCAAACGGTCAGCATCCACCAACGTGGAGATAAGACCCTCCATCAGCAGAGAGATTAGGACTTGCTGAAAGATCAGATGAAGGTCAGGGTTTGTTCCCCCCCCCCTTCAGTCATGCACATTGTTTTTCAGACATAATGCTATTACACACTTAAGAGACTACAATATAATATAAACATAGCTTTTGTATGCAGTGGCAAACCCAAAAATCCATTTGACTTATTACGAGATTCATTTTATTGTGGTGGTTTGGAACTGAACTCACAGTATCTTTGAGGTATGCCTTTAGTAAAATTATCCCACAAAAGTGAAGTAGAAAGAAAGAATTTCTTAGACAAATAAAAATTGAAGAAACTTTCCACTGGTAAATCTGCCTGGCAAGAAGTGTTAAAAGTCAGAGAGAAGGAAATGATACAGGTCAGAAACTTGGATGTACATCAAGACAGGAGGAGGATAGAGAAGGAAGGAATGAAGGGTCTTCTCACTTCCCTCCCCTGAGGCACTGGTGCTATGCCCAGCACCCAGGACGCTAGCCCGCACCCATGCCTAATAATACAGACACGGAGTTTTCTGGCTTGTTGGCTTAAAAAAGACAGTAACTTTCTCAACCCACAGCTGCAATCTCTGCATTTAAAGATTCCTGAAATGGACGTAGTGAGGTCTCTGGCTCATGGAAGATAGGAATTTCCAATGACTCTGGGCAAAACTGCAAATAACAAATGAAAATATAGCAAAAGTCTTATTCCCTTCAGCTTTATGTATGTTAATAATGCACCTTATTGGGGCCCCTGGGTGGCTCAGTCGTTAAGCGTCTGCCTTTGGCTCAGGTCATGATCCCAGGGTCCTGGGATCGAGCCCCGCATTGGGCTCCCTGCTCGGTGGGGAGCCTGCTTCTCCCTCTCCCACTCCCCCTGCTTGTGTTCCCTCTCTTGCTGTGTCTCTCTCTCTCTATCAAAAAAACAAAACAAAACAAAACAAAACACCTTATTGTGTCTTATGCCACAGAAATTTTCGTTATAGTATCATCCTGCCAGTTATTGTGGCATCATTTTGAGATCACCCAGAGCCTAAAGAAAAAAAGAATATATTAAGTGTAGACATATGAGCTCTTTAAAAGCCAAACATTATTATAGCTTTTCAAAGTGGAAATGAAAGGCTCACTGAAGCATCCTATTTGTTTTAAATTTTCATAAAGTTAATATTGATGGTTATCATCCAGATAAACAAAAAGTCTTTTGGGTATTCCCCATCCCCTTTTTTAAAAAAGGGGGGTTCTTGAGACAGATGTGAGAAAGAAAGCACTGTGGATTATCCCCATTCATGACTGGAACTTTTTTTGCCATGACCTCATAAGAAACCATTGTTAGGGAACTCCAAGTACCTGCAGGAGTCCAGGGCTGCACCAAAGGCTTTTTTTGGTTCTTTTACCAAAGAAGTGGATTCTTGGTGACCGGAAGGATTTTGACCACAGTTAGCTTTTTGCCTTTTTGGCTTTTGTCTTGTTCTTTTGTTCTCTCTCTCTCTCTCTCTCTCTCTCTCTCTCTCTCTCTCTTATTCTTTAATTCTTTAAAGTTATTCCCTTTTTTAAAAAAATTATTTTACTCTCATTTGTTCTCCTTTTTTAAAATTTTTCTTTTTCCATTCTTTTTTTTATGTTTTTCCAATTTTTTTTTAAGTTAATATTGTTAGCTAGTATTGTTAGTGTCGTTAGCAAGTTACCATGCTGCAGGGCTTTGCAGCAATCCATACTGATGTGGACATACATATCTACAGTTACCAGCTCCTTAAGACCCTTGGCTTGGGCAGCTTCATCAGGGTCATGTTGGCTCGGTGCATTATGGGACAAAAGTGGCTGTGAAGGTCATTATAAGAGTCAGCAGAGATTTAACAGCCTCCAGAGACTATTCCTTGAAGTCCAAAGCATGAAGGTCTTTACGCTAATAATGTGAAACTGTTTGAGATGATCTTGACCTACAAACATTCTACCTGGTCAGGGTGTATGCTAGCGGATGTTTGATTATTTAGTGAACCATGGCCATGTGAGAAAGAGGCTTGTAGCAAATTTTTCTAGGGAATGTCCACTCTACAGTGCTGCTTCCACCAGAAGTGTATTGTCCACAGGGACCTAGAGTCAGAGAACCTGCTTTTTTGATGTTGACCTTAATGTCAAGGTTGCGGACTTTGGCTTTGATTCACCATCGTCAATAAGCTGAATACCTTCTGTGGCAGACCCCCCCTTATTCCTTGGGATTCCTCTGGAGCCATAATTTTGATGCCCCCGTAGTGGATATGTGGAGTATTGAAGTCATCCTTTTTTTATGATGGTCACCAGTTTCCTGCCTTTTGAGGGATTGGAATTCAAAGACCTGTAGAAATGGGTATTGTGTAGAATATACAACTTTTCTTTCTTCATGTCCATAGACACTGAAAACCTGCTTAAGAAATTCCTGGTCCACAACCACAGTGGCAGAGGCATTTTAGAGGAAATCATGAGAGACCCGTGGGTAGACATGGGCCCTGAAGAGGAACTGAAGCCATACATTGAGCGCTCCCTGACTACAAGGATCCCTGGCAGTCTGAGTTAATACTGTCAATGGGCTACAAGTGGGAAGAGATCCACAGCTCAATGATGGGCCTAAAACATCAAGAATTAATGACCATCTGCTGGGTTTGGGCTACTAAGACACCCCAGGTTCTGGAGGGCATTCTGTCATGATGAAGTCCCTGCCTACAGCTGATCCCACCAACAGTGTTGTCCTTCTCCATCCTGTGAGGTAGAGGCTAATGTCTCTGTCAACCCAAACAGCAGAGTACTGTCATTCCCACCTTTAATTTGTTCTCTAAGGGAGAAAATCAGTAGCATGAGGACCGGGAATCTGGGTGGAAGGCCAGTTGAACAGCCAAAGTGACTGTAAGTCTCTGCCTAGTCAGGAGATGAAGACTACTACCTGAATGCAACTCTTCCACCTTCCCCGCTGTGGTCTCCTGATCACCCTTCCACCCCCCAATACCAGCAATGTTGGTGGAGCCCTAGGCTGATCCACCTTTCCCAAGCTGTATATGTGGCCTGGCTGGCTCAGAGGACTTTGTCCAATGGAGGATGGAGGTGTGCAAAGTGCTGTGGGGTTCTTTCTGTGGGGTTAAAGCTGTCTGGCACTCCGATGGTGTTCAGAAGCATTGAGGACAAAATAGCTGTGATGGCTAAGTTGATGGGTTTGTCAGGAGCCCTAAGGAGAGTGGAGAGGCCAGCCCCTCTACCTATACCTGGTGAAACTTCAGAGATTAGACTGTACTTGGGACCTTTCTCCCTTCCCCTGCTTCTCTCCCTCCCTTCTTCCATGTTTGTGGTGAGGGGAGATGGTTCTGTAGAAATAAACACAAATACTAATGGATAAGCACTTAATATCTTACTTTCTGAGTTTCTTTTGATGATGGACTATAAGAGGTGATTACTGATTTGAATGGGTCCCATGAGTGTTTGTCTTAGAGAATATAAGGTTGTCACTGCCTTGAGCCGATTGTATAGCAATGATACTAACACTGACAAATAACAGCATTTACTGTTTATTGTTCAAAGACTTTCTCTGCCTCCTAATTCATTTTAGGCACAGATGCCCATTTAGCAGATTGGGAAGTGAATGCTAAGGGAAAGTAAGCAGCTTGTTGATAGCACAGAGGAGGCGAGTGGCAGAGCTCATATCCTGAGCTAGTGCTTTCTACCCAGTATTCTGTGGCTCCCATGGCTCAGGTCTGGGGGTGCCAGAGTCCTGGATTTGCCATTCTTTTGAGGTTGGTCATACTGTGTCTCTTATTGGGTAATTCAGTCATCTGAGAGATGAGACAAGCAGCCACTTTGTAGAGCACTTTTCAGAGCTCCTTGTGAATTAATTTGTCTGCAGTTATTGAAGCAGGATATGGTCCTGAGTACAAATATTGGCTTGAAATGTGAAAGGAAAATGAAGCTGTCCAGGGTGCTGGAAACACTAAGTATGTATGGAACCTGTTTACAGGTGGGAAGGTGCCTTGTAGGCCCTTTGGCGTGCAAGTTGGCCACCTTGATGTTACAGCTTTTGGAGGAGCGTCTTCTAAGTCTAAATCTGCCTCACATCAAAATTCTGAGTTAGAGAACAAATGTGGACTGATGACTCCAGGCTGAACATCATTTGTATATTTAAAGTTTACTTGTTGAGTTGGAAGAGCCTCTCTCACTAGCCCAGTCCTTTTCTATTTATGTGCCAATTAATGTGTCCAAGTAGTTAATGTTTTGACTCCTGAGGGGATGTTAGAAGCCATAATAATATGTATAATAAGTATTTGTCAAACAGCTATACTTACAGGGCAGCTGCCACATGCCTGAATGGTGGAGGAGCTAGGAAGGTGAGCTCACATCTCCCTGCCTGGGTTCAGCCACAATGGCAGATCCTCTTGAGCCGCAGTGTGCTCCAGGCTACTCTCCTCTCAGATTGTCCCCAGGTGTGGGGCTCAGAGATCTCTTTAAGGGTGGGACCTGAGCTTTTTCCAGTCAGACTGCTTGGTGAGGCCACAGAAGAGTTCTGGAAAATTTAATGGTAGGTTTTCGGCGTGTCCTTTGCCAGAGGTGCAGCCTTTTTTGGCATAGACTTTCTTCTTGAATATGATTATCGCAGTGCCTGGCACATAACAGTGCTCACCAAATAGTATTTTTTTTTCTCTTTTCTCTGAAATGTAGTTACAAAAAAAGAACTACAGGGAATTTCAGAAGAGAGAGAGAGAATGCTACCTATAACTGAGGTGGATCAGGAATGTTTTCTGGAGGAGGCCAATATGAGGCAAGGATCAAAGACTAGGTTCATTTATTCATCTGATGCTGTAGTCTGCCTAGCATATTTCAGGTATGGATATGTCATGAGGATATTATGGTCACAAAATACAGACACAAATGTCTGCAATCTGTTGAGTCAAATAAATGTTCATCCAATAATCATATAAATAAACACAAAATTACATGGGATATAATCTGAATGTCCTATAGGAAAATGATGAAATAAATGATAATATGTTCTTCTGATTTAATATTATTAACCACTGGAATTGTTTTAACCAACTTGTAAAATGATTGCAGTAACACTGGGTATTTAAAAACGGAGATATAAAAGTGTAGACTGTAATCCCTCCTTTATTAAAACAATGCATGTTTGCCTGTATGTAGGAAAGTTGGTTATATAGCGCATTGAACAATGGGTATTCCTGGTGAGATTGTGGAGCAGAGAGCATGTTCTCATTAAAGAGTGCTGCTTTTGCCAGCGAGCAAGTAGATTTATTTTTCCATTGTTGGAATTTACAATTGGATGATTTGCATGCTTTCAATGAGGAACAAAAGCCTTCAGTTATGTTTTTTTCTTGATTGGTTGGTTTGGGTTTTGATGGGGTGGGGGAGGAAGCTAACTGCCCCTGAGGGACTTGTTGAGTGGGAGGACAGCTCTGGAGGAAGCCCGCATCCTCTGGGGCTCCTGCAGATGTGACATCTGGGCACCGAGTCCCTCTCTGTGTTGCCCCAGCAGGGACTCCTCCTCCTCTGTCTGCTGTGGGTCCTGGGTTGCTTTGCATGTTGGTCTATATTGGAAGATAAAAACTTGTGTCCAGAGGGAAAGTTCCAGAAATGCTCCCGGGGATGATGATGGGAGTTTGATTTCCAAGTGAGGATTCCCGTTCTACTGAATAAGGTTCTGTGTAATTAATCAACATCTTGATGACTGTGGATTAGTTCTATTATTTTATATGTGAAAGCTCCTATCTTCTCTAACCCCCGCCAAAAATTCTTACTTTGTTTGAAAGCTTTTTCCGCAAAGGATACTGGGGCATTACTACTTTTGTTAGCTCAAGACAACAGTAATTCTGTGTTTCTAGATGGGGTTTTTTGTTTTGCTTTGTTTTGTTTTTTAAAGCATCCGTGTTTTTCGAGCTGAAAATTAAAGGTATTTATTATGGCGGTGCTGATGATTATACTCAGGAATACAATATAGCATATAATTTAATTATCATAAGATGTAAAAATTCTAGAAATGTTTCCTCTAATCTGTAATCTTTTCCTAGTAAAGAAAGTTTTTTCTTTATGTTCTAATACTTATTTTAAACACCTACTGGATCATGTGAAGTGACAGGGTGGACAGGATAGTCTGTCATACAACCGTTTGTGCTGTCGTGGACTTAGCCTGCTTTGTGCAGTAGAGGTACCAAGGCTTGGTCTTCTGAAGGGGTTATTTTTCTATAATGTTCTAAGAGACACTCAAAAGACCTCCTGTGGCTTTCCTTATACCCCAAATTACACAAGTTGTGACTTAGGCTTTTAAGTCTTACAGACTTTTCTTGTTTTTACAGATTTTATTTATTTGTCAGAGAGAGAGAAAATGAGAGAGAGAGTAGGAGCGGTGGGAGGGGCAGAGGGAGAAGCAGGCTCCCCGCAGAGCAAGGAGCCTGATAAGGGACTGGATCCCAGGCCCCTGAGATCACGACCTGGGCGAAAGGCAGAGGCTTAACCAAATGAGCCACCCAGGCGTCCCATAAGTCTCACAGACTTTTCATCAGGAGTTTCTGTTATGACACGATTATCTAGGATGGAGAGCAGCGGTCACCCCGAGTCTTACCAAGGTTTCCTGCCGGCCACCTGGAGGCCAGAGTGGAGTGACCAGGCTGGGGAAGGGCTCATTACTGCTGGGCCTTAGGGAATGGCAGGCAGGAAGCTGCCCTCACCAAGGATTTTCCACGGCTGACCCCGGGTCTGCAGTGACAGCAGCTCTCAGTGTACCAGGCTGTACAAAAAAAAAAAGCGAGGATAATGTGTATCCATTTTACCTGCTGGAAACTAATAGGCAACTTCCTTCTGGGATTTTCTCTCTGTACCAATTAATTTATAATCTCTTCTACTTTCTCTTCCCCTACCTGCCAGTCACTGCTCTTTTCAGGGATAACTGCGTGGAGGAGATGACGATTTTCTACCAAGGTGTTTGCTACAGTTCCACTGCACTGTTCTGTGACCGTGTGGACCCTCCCACCTCTCAGCCATCATCCCTCCCCTTTCTCTGTTCTTGTTCTGCTACTTGCACGGTTTTTGAACATACTGGTGAAGGAGCAGTTAAGCCATTTTGGTGGAATGAATTTCCACTGACCAGTGTATGAAGAGTGCACGCTCGGGGACCCCAAACATAGGTATAGGATAAACTGTGCAAACAGTGTTCAAGAGAGTCTAGCTGTTTACTCTCACAGTCCAGTGTCACAAATGGTGGAAGCTAGCCTCGGCTCGCAGTCCCTGAGCTGCCATCCTGCTTCTGGCAAGGTGAGCCCAAAGGTTACCGTGTTCAGGTGATGGGGAGTCAGACTGGCTTTCCACTGAGAACAGACCACATCTTTCCTTTGTCACTTCCCTGTCTCCGTAGATTGTCATGTGGAGAAACAGGCCATCTTGCTGCAGGGAGGCGGTTGTTACCAAGCACCAGCAAACATCTGGCTCCTTGTACTTCTCATGTACCTCGTGGGTGCAGATCCCGAGAAATCTGAGCGTTTTTCAGAAATGGCTTTTACTTTTAAACATGTCCCTTTTAATTTTGTTTCATCTTCTTCTGTTAATTCGATGTTTTCCTGTTGCTTGTCTATTCCATCAGTATATAGCATAGCAGTCCCTCTTGTATATCTCATTGCTTTTTAAGCTGGCTGCTCTGGGGGATGTTTAAAGTCTGTGTCGTTTTTGTTTTTCCTTTGTCAAAGGGGAGAGGGATTGCTGACATACTGCGTACCAGAGCACTTGAAGCAAATCTATTTCCAGCTCGAATATAGCAGGTAAAGAAATTGCCGGAGTGGTGCATTGTTAATTCTTCCTTCTCTCCATCATCCAGTCGCAGGTGGGACTGGCATGATCCCACCTGCTTTGCCTGCCTCCCTGTCAGGGGCCTGTTTCAGCTGTGTCCAGCCTCCTCCAGCCTTTAGGAGTGCAAGGGATCATTCAGCTATTGAAGAGCAGGAGCCACGAGCATTTCTGGTGGTTTATCTCTTGCAGCATAATCTTACAGCTCAAACAACAGCTTCCTAAAACCAACTATCAGAAATATTTTGCATGTATTTTCAGTCTGGCTATGAAAAAATTTTCTACTTGGTTAGGAAGGTCGGATGATTTATGCTCAGTGATCAGATTTTTCAAATGATTATTATTTTTTTATCAAGCACAGGAAAAAATAATGAAATGGAAATGACCAAATATTTCTTATATCTGCAATATATGTGATGAACAAAATAGTTAAAAAACAATCATCACTGAAGTATTTTAAATGTTCACCATTGACAATTTAAAAAAAGAAGTACAATAGTTTAATAAAAATATATGGAAACCTTTTAAACACTAATAATAAAAGAAATGAGTAACAAAGGATACATTCTAAAGCACTAATTGGCAGATTTGAAAATAACACTCAGAATACCTAATGTCTGGGAGGAAGTGTTGAGGTGTCTTCTCAGCTACTACTGAGATGGTTCACAGGTTCAGTGTTTTTGTTAAGCTGTGTGTCTGTGTGTTTTCACGATGCAGAATATGCATGCACATTATTTGCTCTGAAAATTACCTCCTATGTCATCCTTATATGACTGAGCAACTCCAAAGGTAGTTGTTCCAGGATGGTTTAGCTTGGCATTATCTCAGGTGACTGTCAGTGGAGAGTTTATTTTTCCCCTATTTCTCCTTCACTCTGCTGTGTAACTCCCTGGACTCAGGACTTACGCTGAGCCCAGGGTCAAGCCCAAGTCACTGTGCTCGTAATTGAAGGGATATTTATTCTACACAGAGTGATCACGTGATTCTAGAGCAGGGACCCTGACATGTTGTCCGGACCCTGACTTGTTTCATTTCTCTCAGTGAAATCATTAGCATCTGGTACAGGTCCGTCCTGATACGTTTGCAGAGGAAGCCTGGCCCATGTGGCTGATGTCCCCAGGGCTCCAGTGGCTGCTTTGAATTCTTCCTTACCCAGCACAGGTCACCTTTGTCCCCCACTAAGTGGCACTATCAGGGACTAGAGATTAGCTGAGCTTGGGGCTGTTGAGCAAATAGCCAGGCTCCTTCTTTTTTTTTTTTCCATTCCTCTACTGTCTTTGTTAAGGCTCTGTGTTTGGGGACAATGGCCTTGCACTCTGCTCCCTCTAAAACCTGTGCCTGGAGCGTACCAGCCACATGGAAGACCCTGAGTGAGCCCTCACAGCAGCAGTGTCTCCAGGTGCCATCAGATGGCCAGAGTAGTGAGTGTGGCGAACATGCAATTGGGGTGTGGACTGTTCTAAGAGGCAGCATTTTGAATTAGACCTATTTACATATACTTTGCACTAATTTACATACCAGCCTAGCTCTAAATACTTTTCTATGAATTCAACTAGTTAGTGCCGCTAACCACTGTCGTAGCCAGACCTGGTATTAAGGGCATTACACACATGAAAAACTGAAAAGGTTTGTGAAAACATAATCATGAGTGAGGTAAGTCAGCCCAGGCCCCGCGGGGATGCAGCTGCTCCTCAGCCTGATTCCTTGTGCTGGGGTGAGAGCGCATTTCACACTCTTGAGGGAGATCTGCCTTTCTAGCACTCAGCTGATTAACCCCAGCCCTGGAAAAACAAGGAAGGAAAAAAACCCAATATTTTTCATTTAAATAAATTTACTTGCAATATTCATTTAAATTGGCACTAATGTTACCAGTTGTTACTTCATATTTTCTGTAGTTTGACATGAAATCTACATAGTTTGTGAAGTTGGTTGGTGATGAGAAGAACACATAGAAAGGTGAGGGGGAAGATTGCCCATAGGGTTTGCAGTGTCCAACCTGCGTCCTGCACGCCGTTCAGCTGTGAGTTATCCTTTTCCTCCTTTTCTCCTTTTTAGCCTTCACCGTGGAGTGACCAGACCGCAGTCTGCCTCACTTGAGAATGGAAAGTTCGGGGGTGGGTAGGGGGACAGGTAACACCAGCACAGCCCCCTGCCTTGTGTTGATTCCCACTTTGTGGGTTCCACTGGGTGTTGATACTGATCACTGAAATAACATACTAACTCCTGGTTTGTGCAGCTGACTTTTAGTAGCAGATTGGGAAGTTTTATCCCCTTCAGAGATCAGGCAGGGGATAGAAGGGATCCGTTCTTAAAGAGTAAAAAGTCCTTCAAATTCATGCTGCTCTTTGTAGGTCACCTAAAAATACCGATCTTAGTAGTGTTAGATCTTAAAATAACTAAATGTATACCTTTAATTTTTGTTCCTGTTAAATCAGACATCCATTTATACTAGATCTCAGGATAGGGCAGAATAAAATACCCTCTTCTCCCCATGTTGTAAGAAAATAAATTGGGAAGAGTATACCTATCATTATGTAGGAAGTTGTTTTAATTATAGCAGGAGACTACTTACTCTTTCTCACTGACCTCTTCTACCCTCAATCCACTGTGGGCATGGTTATTTGAGAATGTGGTCTAGAGAATAATAGTGTGGTCTTGCAGAGCAGTCCTGTTGCTCCGTTAGTTTTGAACATGAATAATGTAAAGGTAGGATGCCCCCCCGCTTTTTTTTCATTAGGATCCCATGTTAGCCCCTTCATTAACAATGTCATGTTATTAAACATTAACAACTTGAAATTCGGGACGCCCAGTTTCTGGCTGAAGTCTGCTCTCAGGAACTCCCATAGGTCTATGGGGGAATGTCTGCCTCAGTTTCCTAAGCCAGTCCCTCTGTTCAGTCACACCTCTGTCTGCAGTTTTTTATTACTCTGACTTTGTCATTTTGAAGTAAGAGTGATGCAGTATATTTTAGGTGTTGTGGTGCCTCCGATTTTATTCCTTTTGGCTTTTAAGATACGGCATATATTGGGTGCCTGGGTGGCTCAGTGGGTTAAGCCTCTGTCTTCGGTTCGGGTCAGGATCTCAGGATCCTGAGATCGAGGCCCACATCCGGCTCTCCGCTCAGCAGGGAGCCCGTTTCTCCCTCTGCCTCTGCCTGCCTCTCTGCCTACTTGTGATCTCTCTCTCTCTGTCTGTCAAACAATTAAAATCTTAAAAAAAAAAAAGATATGGCATATATTTTTTTAGGGATTCTTTTGTAATAAGAACAGCTCAGTAATAAGTTCTTAGTTGTAGTAAGAGTAGCTCCTGAGCCATTTTATTTGTTAGCATCTTACACTGTAGGTCCAAGGCCTAGAATGTTGTTCTGTGAACCTCACTGTCAACAGTGGTTTATATAAACAGAAGTTTATTTTCTACAGATGAGTCCACTTCTGTGTTTTAAACAGCTCTTCTTTCCCCACTACTGTTTCTTGACATCACCTTATAAACCTTCACCAACCAGCTCCTGCTGTGGAGGGCAGCCATGGTGAAGTTCACCGTTCTTGGCCTTGAACTGAAGAGTTAGAGGAAGGGAACCTGTCCAGTGCTGCTTCTATCAGGGCTGAAGATCAGAGCACACCTTCCCTCGATGGTCCTGCTTTATGTGGTGGATGGGTTCGAGGGTGACAGGGTGCTGTGTTTCAGCTCCACTTGGCTTCATGCATTTTCAGTCACTCTAACAAACCTTTTTACTATGAAGCATGTGGGGCTGCTCCAACTCATAATGAAGTTGATAGAATGTAATTCTTTTGTAATTTAAAGTCAACCGCTTGGTGTAGTATTTTAAAAATTCTATAGCATATCGATTTCCACATTCATTTATGTGCTTTACCTTATTCAGTTTCTCCAAACATTGGAGTGATGGTTCAAAATCAAGAATATAAGTGGAAAAAAAAAAAAAAGAATGTGAGTGAATTCTAGAATGAACTCACCATTATCTCTTGACTGCATTTGTTGTCCTGCCATATTTGAAATGCCTGTCAGCTATTTTACTCTTAAAATTTTTGATAACAAATGCATCCTTTGTTTTCTTTTCCCCCATACTAAACAAATTTTCCAACTCTCCAGCTGCTACTAACTGGGTATTCTACTATTAAATTTGTTTCTGCACTAACTACTCAGATTCAGCTCAGACTCTGCAGGTATGAGCTCAGTCCCACCAGATTCCCTCTTCCCTTCCAGCCCCTTTAGGTGCAGTCACCATCCCACTTGTTACCTACACATCTCACCAATCACCTATAAATCTTAGGTTCTCATTAACCCCCTCCTGAAATTCAGTCATTTCCTAGATCGTCTTACAGAACCCAGGAAAGCATTCTACTGTTACCATCTTATTATAAAGGATTCAATTCAGGAACAGCTAAATGGAAGAGAAGCGTAGGAGAGCGTATGGGGATGGTACAGTGTAGTCAGCAGCACATTTCAGGGCATGCTACCTTCCAACATCTAAGTGTGTTCATTAACCTTGAATATTTTCTGGACCCCATTGTTGGGGGATTTTTTTTTTTAAAGATTTTATTTACTTGACAGCGAGTGAGCGAGCGAGCGAGAGAGAGAGAGAGAGAGAGAGAGAGAGAGCTTGTGTGCACAAGCAGGAGGAGCAGCAAAGGGAGGGAGAAGCAGGCTCCCCACTGAGCAGGAAGCCCCATGCGGAGCTCACTTCCAGGATGGTAGACACTTAACTGACTGAGCCATCCAGGGACCACATGCTGAAGGATTTTTTTAAAGGATGTTTTATTATGTAAGTATGATTACAACAAATATGGGGGTAGTATATAGTAGGGAAAGATCAGAAACATGTGGCATCAAAGAAATTTCATGTTCATTAACAGACTCCTTTGGATTATGCCTCCAGCTTACCCTAGAGATATAACCATTCCTACTATTCTAATGGGTAGTTAGATTTGACTAGTAGCAACATGCAAGTATTGGAACATACTTTGTTACTTCTAAAGATCTTTAAAAAATTTTTTGTTATTGAGAGAGAGAGCGTGGATGCACACTAGTAGGGGAAAGGGCAGGGTGGGGAGGGGAGAGAGAATCTGAAGTAGACTGAGCACAGAGCCCGACTCTGGGGTTGATCTCAGGACTGGGAGATCATGATCTGAGCCACACTTTGTAATTTCGAAGACTGTGCAAATGTTTGCATTATTGTAGTAGATACTAGGTTAATCCTTGCTGATTTATAATCTTATCCCAACTGTTTTTTGGACTGTCCTTTCTTACGGAGTCTGAAGTTTTTGTACTTAGATAGTCTTCAGATAAAAGATTTCACTTTCTCTCTTATTTTGCTTGGCTGAATTAGTCATGGTCCTCCTCATTTTAATGTAACCTCTTTCAGGGTATGTTTATAGACTAATGAGTTGCAGTTTTAAAATGCTTTATATTTAGGTATTCATAATGAGAGATTAACGAGAGCCATGTTCCATATTCAAATGTCGAGTCTGCCGTACTGTACTTGTTATACCTCTTAGGGTTCCCTGGCCATACAGAAGAGCTCAAAAAATAGTGTTCTCTTAGTGACTGGGATTTCCTCTTATCTGGCCCTGAAGCTTAGTTTTAGTGAAATTCATCTGTATGTCTCTTTGGAATACTAGGATTAGTTAGGGAATATCAAGGGTTAGATATAAGAAAGGACATAGACACAAGGAGGAGTGGGGGATTAGCTGGCCTCAGACTCATATTATAGTTGTTAATGGGTTGTAGTAGGGTTGAGTCTAAAGAAAGCATGAGATCAGTATTGGCAGAACTGGACCGTGAAGCAAGGTGTAGGAAATATTCTAAAATGGTCGTGGCGATTTTCAGAGAACATCTGTTGCTTCTCAGGGCCTAGTACCCACCTCTCTATACTTAACTGGTCTTAGAGGGGAGGGAGGATTACTTACTGAACCCATTGGCCGACATTACCTATGTGATTCATGACCTTAGCATTTGTGTGAGGATGTATGTGAGGTTTAATGAAAATCATCTACAATTTCTTTAGCCCTTATGTATCAGCTACTTTGGAAATGATTTTATTTTTATTTTTATTTTATTTTTATTTTTTTTTAAAGATTTTATTTCTTTATTTGACACAGAGAGAGAGATCACAAGTAGGCAGAGAAGCAGAGAGAGAGGAGGAAGCAGGCTCCCTGCCGAGCAGAGAGCCCGATAGGGGCCTCGATCCCAGGACCCTGAGATCATGACCTGAGCCGAAAGCAGAGGCTTTAACCCACTGAGCCACCCAGGCGCCCTTGGAAATGATTTTAAAAACATTATTTCATTTAGTTTTTACAGAAACTGTGAAATGGATATTCCATTTTTCAGCCAAGAAACCAAAGGCCTGGGAGGTCACATGATTTGCTCTCATTCCAGGTTAGATTTGGAAAGTACCTGAGCTGGGATTCAAACTCAAGACTTTGTCACTCTGGCAACCCATAATAGATACTGAGCACCTACTATGTAGCAGGCACTGGGCCAGGTACTGGAAATACAAAGAAAAATTCAACTGCCTTCACTTCAGGGAAGACGACACATCGTCTTCATCAAAATGCTAAGGAGATTCCACAATGACTTAATTAAAAGCACTGCATCAATGCATGGCATTATATTAGGTTGACAGTGGTTTCCTGCCAATATATGAAGTGCTAAGAATCAATAGGAAGAAGTATATGGTTATGAAAAAAAAAATGAGCAGAGCCATAGAAAGGCTAATTGAAAGCGTGGAATGTTAAGAAACTCACAGATTTATTTACGTGAAGTTTGGAAGATGCTACTCTAGCAGTTTCTGGCTGGTTTTGATGATTGATGATATACCTAAAGTAGCTGAGCTACTCTGATTAACTTAAGTTGCTTTATTTAAAACTGTGCCCTCTCAGAGAATCTTACTTTTAATGTTCCCGGAGGTATATGCCTGTGTTATGTTGGGGCTAAGCAGTTTTAGAGTCAGAGAAGAAATGAAGAAAACAAGGTCAATACTACATGGTTTCAACACTATTTGTCAATATATTGCCTGTGATATTGTGCCAGAGCAGCTAGTGAGAATATGGGAAGGGCGAGTTGGGTAAATGCTCATGGAAAGATGGTTAGAATCAAACAAGGGAGGGACTATATTAAAAACATAGTGGTTCAGTATTAATTATAGAAGAGCAGATATTAGGAATTTGCTTTTATTCAGCAAAATGAATAATTCTTAGGTTTATACATCAAATCAAGAATGTTGTATTGATATAGGGTTTTTATTATATGACCTCTTGGATTTAATTCAAAATGCTTTTTTTTGGTTTTGTTTTGTATTGTTAACTTGTAAAATGTATCATTCTTTTCAAATTGCCTAGGCATTCTTTATAACTGAGTACTTTTTTTTTTTACTGCTTTGATGGAATTATATCAATGAAATTAGAGAAAACTTAAAGCTGTGCTTGGGAGCAGTCAATATTTAAGTGGTGCTATATATTTTGGTTTTATTTGAAGTAGGCTGGAGGGAAGAAGGAAAAATTCTGTGTAGAGCTCATTCATTGTGTGTCAGCTAGATTCTATATGTAGATTCTTTCTCTCTCTCTTTCTCTAGGTTTAAATATCATCTATCAATTAATCTTATATCTATATAATTTCATTTGCATTGCATTTGTAACCATTTTGCAAATCTGAGGTTTCAAAGATTAAATGACTTGCTAGTTAAGGTGGGTGCAGATTCGAACCCAGGACTTTTTCCTACAAAACCCTTGTTTTTGCTGGAGTTTGCTGCTGTCTTGGGTTTGAAATAACTGAATTGCAGTTATCGGCAAGATAAAACATAAAGTGAAGTTATAGTATCATTTTTTTTTTTAAAGATTTTATTTATTTATTTCACAGAGGGAGAGAGATCACAAGGAGGCAGAGAGGCAGGCAGAGAGAGAGAGGGGGAAGCAGGCTCCCCGCTGAGCAGGGAGCCCGATGCGGGCCTCGATCCCAGGACCCTGAGATCATGACCTGAGCCGAAAGCAGAGGCTTTAACCCACTGAGCCACCCAGGCGCCCTATAGTATCATTTTTAATTTACTTTTATTTTGAGCAACATGATCATATTAAGTAGGTGTTTTTAAGAGCATCCTATAGAGCATCTATAAAATGTGTAAGGAAAGTCCTGCCATACTAGGGTTTTGAACCTTTTTAAAGGCTATAGTCACCTAGAACCTTTCTGAATTGCTGGTCTCCATTTAGAGTTGATTTCTAGAAATTCTTTTTGGCCACTGTTACTTGTAAAGCTGTCTTATTTGGCTTTTGTTTTGCTTTTCTTTTCTATTTGAGCAACCCCTACCTAGGTATTAGACCAGTTGCATCCAACATAAAGTATTTGTTTTGACTTTGAACTCTCCCTTTACTCATCTTGTTTGTACACCATCTGCTGTCTCTTCCCTCTACTTTTCTGGCTGTCCAGACTTGACTTAGTAGTCTCACCTCTTCCATGAATGCATTCCCAGTCATTGTCTGCATTTGGTATTCCTCTTCCTGTACCTCTGTGGGACCTTATGCTGTTCTCTTGCTAATCATGTTCTTTTATAAATGTATTTCTGTGTTTCATCGTGAATATCATGGTGCTCCAGCCTCCTACATTTTAAACTCTTTGATTTCGTGGATGGTGATTTAAACTGTTCTTTGCACAAAAGTCGGACTTAAAAAAATCTTCTTAAAAATTATTTAGTGTAACTTTATTTTAGTGAAACTCTTTGGCAGTACAGAGATGAAATGGTTTGATCATTTATGGTGCTACAAAAGGTATAGGGAGTGTGGCACTCGTAATTGGTGGTGGGGCTCATTGGTGGGACTTGTAACTAGTGCATTGCCATTTGGGAGATCCATTTGACTGTATCCATTCAAATTTAAAATGTGTAAACCATTTGACTTTGCAATTCAACTTCTAGGAGTTTATCGTAAAAATGCTAGACTGTGTATGCAAACATATGTGTACAATGATATTTTTTAATAGATTTATTCATTTTAATAAAATATTAGAAAACATTTAAATATTCATCAAAAGGGAAGTGGCTGAATACATACATGGTGGGGCTTTTATGTGACGGAATGTGGAACATTCTGCACCATTAAAAAGAATGAGGTAGATCTCAGTGTCCTACTTGACTTCTGTGGAGTATTATCAGTGTAAATTCTTAACTGGCAAGAATATGATACAGAGCAGTATGCTAACTTTTATGTAAAAATCAAGTGTGTGGGAGAGAGGTTTATATGTGTATGTGTGTACATACACCCATACAATTGTATAATATATACAAAATGGTTATAGGGAGGTGCAGGAGGTAGTGGAAGTTTACTTTTCATTGTTTATACTTTTATAACATTTGAATTTTATTACCATATACATGATTCATCAATGAATAATATAAAAGTCTGATAGTACAGATTTAAAATTCCCAAGTCTATCAACTTAGCAACAATAGATGAGACAATGTATATAAAGAACTTAGTATGGTTTCATATGTAATAATGAGTAACTTAGTAGATTATATGAGTGGTGGTCATGGTGGAGATGGGGGTGGAGTTGTAATGATGATGTCAGAGCTTGACCTTGAAGAATCCTTAATGGCAGGGCAGACTGAATGTTCTGTCTCATTATCTTACCCTCACCTGGGGATCCAAGTAGTCTTAACGAGGAGGTCTCAAGTGTGGAATGTTTATAGTTCGGTGCTTTGGTTTAACATTAATGATTTTTTTCTTTGTTTTCTTCTATAATAGTTCCCTATTTTTTTTTTTAACACGAAATAATTGTGAATCACTTACTATCAGGGAAGTAATTTAAAAAAACTCACGTGTCTCCCCAGGCGAAAAGAAATGATTCAGTCAAAATTTGCAGTCTTGACAAGTGAGCCATGCTTGTCTTGTGGAAACGTGGAGCCTTTGTCTTTTGCCGCCTAGCTCCAGGTGTATATAAGCCCTGTTTTGAGAAGCAAGGCTTTCTATTTGCCGATTAAGATTAGGATCCGATATTGCCCTTTGATGATTTCTATGATGGTGTAATGATTTCTCTGAAGTTGGTGAAACTAAATTTGGTTTCTAAGTCATGTGACCATCTGTTCATTGCCATTTGACCTGTGAGAGCATTGGTCCCCTGGCATATGTGACCATACTCCAGTACCGTGTAGTGGTCCATAATGGCTACTTCCAAATCAGTGTCCTCATTTCAGGGGTTTTTACTGCTTTAAGTGACTTATACGTTTGCAAACTCCAGGTCTGTTTCAGTTCTGCCCCCATCTGATCCTTTGTTATGACCTAGGCCCTAAAGGGATGTAAGAGGGCAGGTAGGAATGACAAAGCAACAAATGGCCAGGGAAAGATCCATAGTTAACTAGCCAGGTAACCATGTGCAGGTGCTTTGTGTTGATGTTTCTTCTTGAGAGTGTTGAGGCTTCCAGGTTTGATGGACTGTATCTGTGAAACTATAAATAGATGTGTTTTTTTTAAATTTGTGTCTTGCATTTACATATTGATCTTTTTTTACCAATATTGAAATTTAGAATTGATTTAATTAAATGCACAGATAACCATTCAGATAAAAACAATCTCAAACTGTTTCTTCTGACCAAATATACATAGGTGAAAATTAATGTGTTATGAACAATTAGTAATTGTAATGTAACCCCCCCCTTTTAAAATACTTTAGCAATGATATTAGGTAAAGTAAAATTACATCAAGTGATTCAGTGCATAGAAGTGTCATGAAGGAGTTTTGCACTATTACTTCTAGAGATTAAGTTTTGGAAAAATTATGTGACCAGTAATCAAAGAATACATAATATTTATCAAAGTAGAAAGTAAAACAAACCAAACTTAACATTTGACATGCAAACATTAACCTCATTTTTATTTAGTTGTACTGTCAAATAGTTATGTGTTGGTACTTATATGTACAAGAGACATAGTAGATAGTGGATATCTATGCATTTGACTCTATTTGTTTTATACCTTTGGGCAGATACTTGGCCTTTTACAGAGAAGAGAGAGACAGGAGATTTTATTGTTCACACTGTGCTGAACCTCAGAGGTGCTGCCCCCACTTGCTTAATGTCTTTCTAGTGCAAACTTAAGAGAAACAGTGGACCTGTTTCTTCACAGAGCTCTTGTAAGACTTAATATGAAAAATCACAAAGGCATAACTGTGTTTGAGCCATTTATTTTCAACTGTTTTTTCCTATTGTGTTTTATTTTTATTTTTCAGATACTATCTCCTTTGGGATTAAAACAAACTAAAAGGTAAGGTTGCTTTTTTGCAAGAAAGCCCAGAGTAGGGGAAAAAAATCTTAGTTCTAAATATATCTTTCTAGAGTTATAAGATAAGATAGCTTTTTCTCTGGAAGAACAAAGACATGGCAGTCTGATGGCTTTTAAAAATCTCAGAGACTTTATTTCATACCCATGTAACTGAAAGCTCTGAGTCTTTTCAAACTGTTTCTAAGATCAAAGATATTTCTTCACATATTTGGGATCTCATAAATCTATGGGCAAATAAACTATTTTCAAAAGCCCAGATTTGTTTCTGAAATAAAATATAGCTTGTGTTTTCCAGATCTGTATTTAAAATGATGCAAAGAACTATTTATATGGAGTAGAATGTTGAAAAGGCCATCAGCATTTCAAAGAGCTGATACTCTGTCCCAGAGCTCAAGTAAACAGTGCCTGGCTACATCATTCACTGCAGAGATTTTCCCCAATTTCTCTTCTAAACTTTCAAGTTTTTTTGATGTTTATAAACATCAATAGTCTTAAATTTTCATGTGGTCAAATTTGTGTGTATTCCATTTATTTCATCTCCTTCTTTTGTAAAACAGTCATTTCTAACCCCAGATCAAGGAATTACCAATATATCTTCTGTTTTTGTTTTCTTTTGTTTTTAAACATGTAACAGAACTCTCCACAGAACTTTCCACAGTCTGTTTAGGCATATGACATGAAGTGAAGATGAGTTCATTTTTCTCTCAAATAGTTTCTTAACACTATTCCTTATATAATTTATTTCTACACTGGTTTATGAGGATGTATGTTAAATTTAAAAATAGAATCTATTCGCTGTGTCAGTTCTTTTGCCAGTTTTCACTGTTGCTTTTTTCTTACTATTTTTCAACAAGTTTCTTGTTTACTTTTTTAGTTTTTCAAATGAAGTTGGTTATTATTTAAAGTCCTCCTAACCACCCCCATAGGAATTTCTGTTGGGAATTACATTAAAATTATTTGGATAGAGCTGGCATTTTATACTATTCAATCTCCCCATTCAACATATATCACTATTTATTCTGATCGTTCATGGTTCTTTGTAAATTTTTGTAATTTGCTTCGAATTGACCTCTTCATACCCACCAGTCCCCCCTTATTAACAAGGGATCTGTTCTAAGACCTATAGCAGGTACCTGAAACCACAGACAGGATAGATCCCTGCATATCCTATGTTTTTTCCCTATATGTACATACCTATGATAAAGTTTGTAAATTAGGCACAGTAACAGAGTAACAATAACTAATAATAAAATAGAACAAATATTACAGTATAGTGTAATAGAACTTATGTGAATGTGATCTCTCTCAGAATTTTTTTTGTACTGTACTAACCATCTTGTGGTAAGGTGAGATGATAAAATGCCCATGTGAGGGGTGAAGTGAGGGGAACGGTGCAGGCACTAGGATGTGGTGTTAGGCTTCTCCTGTCCTGCTGACAGTATGTCAGAAGGAGGATCATCTCCTATGCTGTGTTGACTGTAGGTAACTGGAACGGTGGAAAGTGAAACTATGGATAAGGGGGACTACTTAGTCATTGTTATTGTAAGTGTTCTTTTTTCATTATAACTTTATTTCCTGTTGGTTATTCCTGGGATTGAAAAATGCTATTGATTTTTAGGAATTTCAAATTCATTGCCTTGATCAAACTGTTTTAATAGTTTGTGTTCTAATAGTTTGTCAGTCGATTCGTTTGAGCTTTCTAGATAGATAGTTATGTTGTGGCCAATAACACTTTGGTTTCTTCCTTCCAGGATCCCTGTTCCATTACTTCCTGTATGTTCTTGCATTGGCTAAGTCCTAAGATAAAAAACAAAAAAGACTGGTTGTAAAGTATTTACTTTGTTAGGAATGATTTTATAACTTACCTAGAGACTGCAGGTTCCTTTCCACTCTGAAGAAAGGTTTTTGTGAAATTGTCACATTTCCCTGGTAATGCATCAGTGAAATCTGTTCATATTTTTGGAAGAATAGTTGTAATTTTAGAGAAAACTTATTAAAATAGTTGCTTTGAAAACTTACTGAAAGCAGATTTTTAAATAGATTATTATATATTTTTCTCCTCTTTACATTTCTAGGTAGAAACTTGGTGATATTGGGAAAGAGGAATTCAGAGTTAGAAAATATGAGTGGGGCGCCAGCGTGCCTTAGTTGGTTAGGTGTCTGACTCTTGGTTTCAGCTCAGGTCTTAATCTCAGGGGAGCTTGAGATTTTCTCCCTCTGTCCCTACTCCCGCTCGTACACACACATACACACACAAACACACACAAACTCTCTCTCTCTCTCTTTGTCTCTCTCTCGCAGATAAATAAATCTTAAAAAAAATGATTTCAGTTGTTCTAAAGTAAAATCCAACACTTACGGATAATTGTTATAATGGATATTGATTATGTAGAAAAAATAATTTCCATTTTTTTCATTAGAGGCTCAGCAGAATTATCTTTCCTTTATGCAGGTAACATTTTTTTACTAATTAACTTGCTTTTGTGGTGTGCTGTTTTCTAGCTCATGAATTGTCTCCGCTGCCAGAAAGCTGTAACCGCCTGCTCCATTTGCTTTGGTGTGTTTCCTTCCTACCTTGGGTGCCTTTACCTGTATGCACATGTCTTCCCTCTTTTCTCCTCAGCAGTCTTTTGTCTAGCTTGTCACTTTTCTTAGGGTTCTGAGTAGAATCTACATAGAACTGGTGGGAGCTGTTCTCTGGAAGCTTCTGCAGCTGTGATTTGCCTTTCCCTGTGTTTAAGATGCCTGACTTTTCTTCCATCCACTCTGTTACCAAAATTGTCTCCTGGCAGGATTTCTCAGAAGTTCACCTCAGTGAAGGGGCTTTCTCTGATTATCTCTATCAGTAGTTCCTCGAGTCTCAGGGCGCTTTATGCTTTCTGTGTATTTGAAACGTGTTTATAGTTTGCCACAGTGTTTCTTTTTTTTTTTTTTTTTTTTAAAGATTTTATTTATTTATTTGACAGAGAGAGAGAGAGAGATTACAAGTAGGCAGACAGGCAGGCAGAGAGAGAGGAGGAAGCAGGCTCCCTGCCGAGCAGGGAGCCCGATGCGGGCCTCGATCCTAGGACCCTGAGATCATGACCTGAGCCGAAGGCAGAGGCTTTAACCCACTGAGCCACCCAGGCGCCCTTGCCACAGTGTTTCAAGGCTGGTTCACATTTCCCACAAATCCCCAGTGCTTGGCACTGCCGCTAGTGTTTTGAATGAATGAGTGGGAGACTTCCTGTATTTTGGTGCTTAGTGCTCTAGAACATGCTTCTTGTAATTTTCCTACGTGATTTCCAGATTTACTAGCCTTTTCTGTATATTCTCTTTTTCTCAAAAATACTATCTTAATAACGATCATGATACATGCTTGTTACTGAATATATATATTTTTCTCAAATACATTATTTCGCAATGATCATGACACATAAGTTATAATACATAAGTTGTTTTCTGGGCTTCATATGTTACTATTAAAAAGAGTGGAAGCTAAATATATTTTTTTAAATGGCTTTTCCATTAAAATAAAAAAAATATTGCTCTGGAAATATACCCAAAAGGCATGAAAAATGCAAGATGGCAAAAATACCAGTGTGGCCAAAGTCATTGTGGTGAGTGGCATGACTGTACTTCTCTTGTCATTATTTTATATCCTCTTGTGAAAAATGTATTCCTCAGCCACTGTGTAACTTCTTAGAATCTGTCACTTAATTGGTAATGAGTTTCATTTCGGTAACAAGTCACTTAATTTTACCTATGAAGATTCTTAACCAGTTTAATCAAAGATAACTATAATATCTTTTTAATTGTGGTTAACTAGATTAATAATAATGTTAATAACCACCAAATACTTAATAAGCTCCTTCTGGTGTGCCTTTCACATTTAATCATCACAATAAGCTGGGGTCAATGTTGAGTCTGTTTTGCTATTTACTGATGAGGCCTCACTCTGTGATAAATTATCTTGCCCTGGTCAAACTAGTCAGTCACCTAGATGTCTTTTCATATGGTTCTGGTTCTATCAAATGTCCAGGAAAAAGGGTTTGTTTGATTTGGGGTGGTGGCATGTGTTCCAGAGGGATGACTGTGTATATCCTAGAAATATTCCAAACTCAGTGATTATTTTTTATTAGATCAAAGAGCAAATTCTCACTAAGGTCTGCTTTGGGTGAAAGTTAATCCTGTTACCAGATCCTATTACCTCTGTGTGTGTGTGTGTGTGTGTGTGTGTGTGTGTGTGTGTGTGTGTGTGTGTGTGTGTGTGTGTGTTTATTCCTAAGGTCTCGGAATGCTATATAGGAATTCTCACTTTTCTCCTCTGATCCTCATGATGCCTATGTAAATAAATGATCTGTTTATTTTGAAAGTCTTTTCCTTAAAAATCAAAGCCAGGAATTTGGCATTTTACAAAATCACTTTTCACATAGATTTCCTAATATTAGAAATTACTAGATAACCAGCAGTACCATTTCCTTAAAGGAAAGATGGAAGTGAGTCTTGGGAGTGGCCACCTGAAGCCTGGCTTGTGGTGGGCATTGGGGTCATTCCCTGGAAGCTGCCTGTCCTTTCAAGTCAAGGCTGTGCCATCTTCTGTCCTTGTGTGGAGGTTGCCAAGCCTCTAAATTAATTGGACGTCGGCAGAGGAGGAGCTATCTGTATGGTAGCTGAGGAGGAAGAGAGGAGACAAAATGGAGGGAGAAATGCTTTTATGGAGTGAATTTCCTGTGTGCATGTTCCAGTTTCATTTGCCTGCTGTCTGGCCTTACATACAGATTGTATATCCTGTAAGAGAAGTTTTGAGGGAGACTATAAGAATTTTCCAGGGAGATGATGGGTGGAGTTTGGCTGTCTGCTAGTATGGTGTTCCTCCAGCCCTAATGGAATTGTGATGGTTTCACTTTTTATTTTCATATTCTTGCCCTGAGTATCTTCTACACTGACATCTAAAAATTCATTTTTAGTTTTTGGTGGACTTTATTTTTGTCTTCAAACATGTAACCTCTACCCAGAATTATATTTTAGATACTCCAAAGTAGAAGAACTATTTGAACAAAGGCAATCTATTTAAAAAATTCTAAAAATATATCAGGGAAGTTTTCCCCTATTAGCATCACATCATATCCTTTTTTTTTTTTTTAAACACCTGCCTCAAGTGAAGAGCAACAGGTTCTTTTTTTTTTTTTTTAAGATTTTATTTATTTAGGGTGCCTGGGTGGCTCAGTGGGTTAAAGCCTCTGCTTTCGGCTCAGGTCATGATCTCAGGGTCCTGGGATCGAGGCCCGCATCGGGCTCTCTGCTCAGCGGGGAGCCTGCTTCCTCTTCTCTCTCTGCCTGCCTCTCTGCCTACTTGTGATCTGTCTCTCTGTGTCAAATAAATAAAATCTTAAAAAAAAAAATTATTTATTTATTTATTTGACAGAGAGAGACGCAGTGAGAGGAGGAACACAAGCAGGGAAGCAGGGAGAGTGGGAGAGGGAGAAGCAGGCTTTCCACAGAGCAGAGAGCCTGACGTGGGGCTCAATCCCAGGACCCTGGGATCATGACCTGAGTCGAAGGCAGATGCTTAACGACTGAGCCACCCATGCACTCCTCATATCTTCAGACTGGCAAAATTCTCTGTGCTGTTATTTTTCTGTTTCCTTTTTTTAATCAATGCATAGAGCATTTGTGATGTACTTGTTTAGAGCACCAAGAATACAGTAGAAAAGGAAAATGAAGGGACCCCTGATTCTTTTTTATTTTCTTTTGGAATTTGATTTTTACCATCATATACTATTTGATTGAAATGATGTGTCTCTTTTTCACTGCCTAATTTTTTAAGATATCAAATCCTGTGAATTGGTGATAATATAGCCTCTAGTCAGACAATCAGAAATTTCAGTTGTATTGGGAAGCTTGATTCAGGTAGCTTTTATGATTCAGAGCATCTAAATGAATGAGAAACCATTTGCTCAACAGTGTTTATTGAATATATACCCTTTTGGTACATAATACTTAACACAAACTTAGTGGCTTAATTCAACACCCATTTATTGTCTCAGTTTCTGGAGGTGAGAAATCTAGCCACAACTCAGGTGGGTTTTTTCTTCACAGTCTTTCAAGACTGAAATTAAGGTGTTATTAGGCTACATTTTCATCTGGAACTTGGGGTCTTCATCCAAATTCGTGTGGTTATTGGCAGAATTCAGTTCTTGGCAACTGTTGTATGGAGGCCCTTAGCTTCTAGAGGCTTCTCACAGTACCCTGCCACATACACATTGTAGCTCTTTGATATTTTAAGGCCAGTAGGAAAATCTTTGCTGCTTCCAGTCTCTGTGCCCAGGGAAGACCTACACTCTTTTCAAAAGGGCTCCCTTGATTAGGCTGGACCCATTCAGGATAATCACCCTTTTGGTGAACTCATAGTCAACTGATTAGGGAGTGTAACTGCATCTGTAAAACCCTTCCACCTTTGCCATATAACATAACATAATCATTGGAACTGATAGTGTTCATATTTGCAAATCCTGCTCATAAGAGGAAAGGATTATACAAGGATGTGGGTCATTAGGGGTCATCTTATGTTGGGCAGAGATTTTGCAGCTGAGGATATGCTAAGTTTTTAAAGGATCACTCTTGCAACTGTGTGAAAAGTAGGTTGTAGGAGAATAAGGATGGAAACAGACCAGTTAGGAATCAATTGTAAAATTTCAAGTGAGAGCTATTGGTGGCTTAGATTAGGGTGGTAACAGTGGAGATAGGTAAAAAAGTTGGAATCAACATGTGTTTTAAAGATTTCATATATTGTTTTAGAGATCGCACATGAGCAGGTCAAGGAGCAGAGGGTTGGGGAAGAGTGAAGGGGAAAGAATCTCAGGCAGACTCCGTGTGAGTGTGGAGCCTGATGTCAGGCTTGATCTCAGGACCCTGAGATCATGACCTGAGCCAAAACCAAGAGTCAGACGCTTAACCAGCTGAACTACCCAGGCACCCCTAAATCAACATATGTTTTAAAGGTAGAGCTAACAGAAAAGTTGCTTATGGATTCAATATGAAGCATGAGAAACAGAGAAATCACAGATGATTCCAAGGTTTCTGACTTGATCTACTAGAAGGATGAAGTGAGGAAGAGCACATTGGAGGAGGCAATGCAAAATCAAGAGCTCAGCTTTGGATATAATAGATTTGAAATGACTGCTAGACATCCAGGTAGAGATGCTGAGTAGGCAGTAGGTTAGTGGGTTTGGAATATAGAGAAAGAGGTTTTACCTAGGGATATAATCAGAATATTTCAGTTTATGGATGATGTTTAAAATTGTGAGATGGATCAGATAACCTAGAGAGTGAGTGTAGAACAAGAGGAGTGGCTTAAGGACGAGCCCTGGGACACTTCAGTGTTTAGAGGTGGCTGAGGAGCAGGAATAAGCTAATGACCATTGAGGAAGAGGTAGCGAGAGAAGAGAAATCCAGGTGGTGAGCTGAGAGCCAAGAGAAGAAAGTGTTTCAAGATAAAGAAGGGAGCAACCTTGTCAAATGCTCCTGATTGTTAAAGATGGACACCGAGCACCTGCCATTGGGATTACTAATGTGGAGGTTATTGATGATCTAGACAGGAGCTATTGTTGTGGTCAAATAAGTGCCTCAAGGGTCTGAGTCTGAGAGAATGGAGCAGAGGAATTAGAGACATCAATATGTAACACTTTGGAGATGTTTTGTGGTACAGGAGTGGAGATTAATGGGTTAGTAGCTGGAGAGGAAGAAGGGATCAAGAGAAGGACTTTTTAAAAGGTAGAGCACATAGCAATTTGTAGGACTAGATGAATAAGGTCTAAATAGTTTATTAGAAGAAAATAGTGAAAAATTCTCACTTCCCAGGCCACCGAAAGACAAAGAAGAGGGCACCGAAGTTTTTTTTTATTTTTATCCTATACTTGTTAGTCCTATTGTGACTCTCTCTGATATTACTGTTATTATTTTATTTATTTAGCCAAATCATTACACATGAATGGAAATCTAGATGGTCATTCTCTGGCTACCTTGCAGATCCTGGTAATACTGAGTGCTTTTTCTTGGAGGAACTATTCCATCTTCCTACTTCTTTGCCTCCTGTCTTGCAGTGAGGAGCTTATAAATGAGGCTAAGAGTTGTAGTGGTTTTCGTGGTTTGATATATTTACTTCTCTAACAGGAATTTTTGTTTATGATTCAATACTAATTTCCTTGGATGTACTTTGCTTTAAAAAGGTAGCTGAAAGTGAATGTGAATTGTCTTTGACCACATTTTTTCATGGATTAAGATTGGAGTGGAGGAACATCCAGCTGATCGGTGTTTTATTTACATCTATCCTACGGATCTTGGAACTTTCTGCTAATAACATGAGCAATTACCAATAGCTTGTGAGTAGCCAGAGTAGATGTCACAAAGCCAGTGCAGTCTACCCAGAGGAGAGAATCCTACCAGAAGAAATATAAGATGTACTGCCCAGGAGGGTGAGTTCCAGTCTTTTCTCTGCCACTACAGGCTGCCATGCACTTTCATTCACAATTTACTCCTGAAAAAGGTTTTAAAACTTCAATGTACAGAAGTTAAACATTTGGCTTTATATTCCCAGAGAACTAAAAGATAAATGTGTATTTTTATGTCTAACTGTTATGCAGTGTACATGTATTTCTAGACTACTAAACTTAGGTTAAACTGAAATGTTGACAGTTTTACAAAGTAGTAATTTTGTAGCTCATATTTTGCTTCTGTCACTAATTGTACTATCTGTGATCTGTGAAATAAACTGTTAATACTGTTAGAAGTACGGAGTTATCAGTGGTGGTTTTGTTAGGGGCAGAGCAGAAACTAGTGACTTGGGTTTGATGCTCTCTTATCCTTTCTTCTTTTGAACAAGGTACTGGTTACCCTGATTCTTGTAGTAAGGTATATATACCCGGCAAACAGACCCATGAAGCTCCCCCCCCCTCTGTAGTTGAGTTACTGGAATGTTCTACTGATGCTAGTTTTCATTTAGTATTTCAGTCATCTTTTTAAAATTTTCTATCATTGACCCTCATTACTTGTACTGTCTTTAGACATTGTGGTCTTGGTGCCAGGGACATCTGTCCTTTTTCCCTATTCCCTTTGCACACTGAATTGGACGACTTATGTCTTCTCTTTGGCCAGCTGACGGTGAGCCATCACTTTTATACCCCGGATTATGTCCATCTTCGTTTCAGTTGTACTGTTAGTATCAGCACTTGTATTTTTCCGTTTCCACTCATTTTCAGAAAATAAATAAATGTGACACACTTTTTAAATAATTGTACAAGTAAATGTTGCTTAGCAAAGTAGAACCGTTTGTTAGTGTGGTTTACTGTGATGAAGAAGTGGGATGTGTGTGTCCAGCAGCTGACCCGTGGCTCAGGGGTGGTGGTTGGAATATTATCCCCTTTTAACATTTGAAAGCACTGCTTGCATGGACGTCACACTGTTAAGTTGTGGTGCACCAACAAATAACATTGTGATCTTTGTTGATTATCTTCTGGGGCTATTTTCTCTTCTGTAAGATGACCAAGTTGGTCTTTATAGTCTTTAAGATTCTTTCCAATGTGATCACTGTGATTTTGCTTAAACTTGAGATCTTTACACAGAAACACAGTATTCTTACTGAGATATAACTTGAACAAATTTATTTATCTTCTTTTTATTCAGCCCAGCACAGAGAGGAAAGTGGGAATTATTATGTTAACTTTCTCTCTTTTTTAAAGATTTTTAAAAATTTTTACCTCTTAACTAAAATAACTGAGGGCAGCTTATAACAAGGATATGAATTTATGATACAATATAAAAATAAAGAGGACCACATAGGGAAGTGGAAACGAAAATGAAAAGACCCATACAAAAAGATGACAAATAGACTGATTATTAGGACCTGTGGATGCTCAGGAGTGTTGAAAAGCAGAGAGACAGGCTCCCTGACAGGGAGAGAGGGAGCTGGGCTACCAGATAGTGGTGCCAGGACCATATCGGGGGGCTGGGGTGGGCCTTTGTCTCTTCAGTTTTGCACCCGGTAGATTCTCATTCCTCTCCTCTTAGGAGTGTGGCATCAGTGTTAGCTCTTAAGCATTTTGAGATGAAATTCACCTCCCCAGGCCCTTTAAAAGAAGAGAAACAGTTTATTAGCTGTAATCAACTAAAATGTGGCAGTGGTCTGTGTCTGTGGCAGTGGTCTGGGGGGTCTGGTGACTGTTGAGACTGAGCCTTGCCCTGTTCTGGAGCGCCCTCTGCCTCCTTTGCTGGAAGCGCAGGGCCGGCTCTGCCCTTCTGTGCCTCCTTTTCAGACCCCTTGGTGCTCGTTTCTGGGCATGTGGTCACCGGCATGGATGTCAGCCTAGATTTCAGTTCACCACACGTCACAGAAGCCATTGTGTTTTTTCATGTGGTGACCTCAAGGCAAGTGGCCTCCAGGTCCGGTTTCTCTGTGTCTGGAATTGTGATTCAGAAAGGCCACCGTGACCACTTCCTGCAGAGAGACTGGCTGTCATTGTGGCAAGGACCTGGTTCTCCGCAGGGAGGGTTGGCTGGCCAGTGCCATCGCTGCACAGGAGAGGGGACATGGAGATTACACAGTAAGTGCCGTAGAAGGATCACAGGATTTGTAACAGATCCAGCTGACCTGAAGGGGGCCCCTCAGGTAGATAACAGGGCAGGTCAGCGGCCCAGCTGTCTCCTCATGTCTCACGCAACCCATGGTGTCCTCGTGGATGCACTCTGCCTCCCTCTTCTGCTCCACTGGGAGGCCAGCTATTGGCAGTTGAGCGGGTGGGTTAGGGAGGAGGCAGCACATAAGAGGAGTGAATGGTCACAGAGGCAGTGCAAGTGCACTGCTCTGACGCCTCTGTCTGTGTTAGAGGATGCATTGCGCCAGATGATAGATTCTGCTCAGCCCCCTGGACCCAGTGTGAAAGGAGTGAGGGATCTTGGTCAGGACAACTGAGATTCATCCTCATTCTCCACCTCAGTGGAGAAACTGTGGGCTTTGGAGTTAGATCCAGGCTTCTGATGCTTACCAGTACCTTTTTTTTTGTATGTTTTAACTGAAGCCTCATTTTCTTTTTCTACAAAATAGTATCAATCTCAGATTGTAATGATGACTAAATGAGATCATATGTGTGAAGTGCCCACTTAATGACTCAACAAATAATAATAATGCCATTATTATTAAGTATTTGTTCTTCTACCAGACCTTTAATAAGAGACATTAGTAAAAAGATCGGTAGCTTTTAGAGATAGTGGTCTCTGGTTCCTCCATAAAGGTGAAAAATCTTAAAGGCAAGCTGCTATTTTGATATTTGAAGAATATCAGAAAGACTCAAGGCTGCCTATACTATAAAATTGGTAGCTTGACAGGGGTATCGCCTCACCCCCAGATAACTTAAATTGAGAGTCATCTTGATTATACAGAAAGATCAACTCCAGAGCTCCATTAGATAGCAGTTTACCCACAGCTTCTCAGACACACATATATAAAACACGTCATATAAAACACGTCCACACACTCTTTCTGCAGAACAGGTAATAGAGATTTAGAGAGGAGAGTAATTTCAGCTTAGTGTTTGAATTTTGTGTTTGAGAATAGCAGGCAATTAAATGCTATAAAGTGGCATAGGAAAGTGGCTTGAACTTTAAAAACATTCCTTTTCCTCCATTCTCCTATTTCACCCGGAGTTATTCACATTTATATTAATTATCTCCATAGCTCATATTAGGTTATACAATAGAATCTGAATTTCAAATAAATGTCAAAATCTGAAAATAGGCCTATAATCTTTTACAGGCAGCTATGAAGAAAATGGACTTTCTGTTTTTGAAGCATTTTGTTCTATGAAGCACAGACCTTATTTTTCAAATACCTTGTCACCAGTGTAACTGGAAAATCTCATTAAATACTCCTCAGGGGTGCCAGGGATCATGGCAGGATGCGGAGTTACAGAAGAAGGAGCAGGGGCCTGGTGGCACCTCATGAGCTTGGGCCTGGTCTGCCTCACTGGGACTCCCGGGGATGACCTGTCCCCTGGAAGTCTCTTTCCTAGCTGACCCCGGTTTCTAATCTGGAAAGTCAAGATAGGAAACCAGTGATCTTCAGGTCTTTCAGTATTCCATTCCTATGAGGAGACCTCGGAGGCCCCGCTTTGCATATCTTACGCAGCCGTTCCTGAAAAAGATGGGTGTTTTGTTCCTCGCGGAGGCTCCTGGTACTTGTCTGGATGAAACTCGTCATCACCTCCAGCAGTGATTTTCTGTCTGTATGTGCATGTGTGTGTTTCTTTGCACCATTGGAGCCTTTAAAGCTATTTGCATGAAATTCCAGTTTATCAAGTACATGAGAGGAGAGCCACTGTAGTCTCATGAGGGCCAGGGTCCTTCCTGTTTAATTTTCACCCCCTGAGCCGCTTCCATGGAACGCTAGGGTTTGAAAACTACACATCACAGGGGGAGAGCCATGCTCTTGAGTGCACCATTATGTGCTTGGTCTAATCCCATTTTTGCTTTTGTCCACTTTTTCATATTGTTATGAAAAATTTCAAGCATACAGTACAATTTCGAAAATTTTTGCAATGAACCTCTATAAAGCCACTGCCTGGATTCTTCTTCTTATTTTTTTTGAATCTGTTAATTAACACATTACTGTGCTCATTTTACCACATATCTCTCTATCCCTCTGTCCAGCCACCAATCCAGTCCATCTTTTTTTTAAAAGTAAATTTCAAAGTAAGTTGCGGACATTCTCCAAATACATATAAAAATATAAATCTGTTTTCAAAGGCAAAATTTATATACAGTGAAATGTGTAGATTGAGTTCTGACAAATGTATGTATGTGTGTAATATGAACCCCTTACCAAGTTGTAAAACATTACTTACATTATATACCCCAAGAAGTCTCCTCATGCCCCTTTGGAAGGTTAATCTCTACTCCCACCCTCCAAAGGAAGGCATTCTTTTAACTCTTTGTCTACTATAGTTTAGTTTTATCTGTTGTATAACCTTACATAAAGGTAGTCTTTTGTGACTGGTTTCCTTCATTCATCGTCATGTTTCTGAGACTCATCCATATTGTTGTGCCTTTAGTAATTTGTGTGTAGGTATGTGATGGTATTCCACTGTAGGATACCATTGTTTGTCCTTTCTTGTATTCATGAACATCCGGGCTATTTCTTTTTTTTTTTTTTTTTTTTTTTTTTTTTTTTTTTTTTTTTTTTTTAAAGATTTTATTTATTTATTTCACAGAGGGAGAGAGATCACAAGGAGGCAGAGAGAGGGGGGGAAGCAGGCTCCCTGCCGAGCAGAGAGCCCGATGCGGGCCTCGATCCCAGGACCCTGAGATCATGACCTGAGCCGAAAGCAGAGGCCTTAACCCACTGAGCCACCCAGGCGCCCCATCCGGGCTATTTCTGTTTTGCAGCTGTTGTCGGTAAAGTTACAATGAATGTTCTCATGCCAGTCTTTTTGTAGACATTTTCTCTTGGTTAAATAGCTAGAATTAGAATTGTTGGATCATAGGATAGGTGTATGTTTAGTTCTATAAAACATTGCCCTGAAGAGGTGGTATCATTTTACACCATTCTTAACAAATACTTGGGTTTTGGTTGCTTCTCATCTTCTCCAACATTGGTGTTGTCTTTTATTTTTTTAATTAATTTTAAAAATTTTAATTTTTATTTATTTGTCAGGGAGAGAGCACAAAGCAGGGGGAGTGGCAGGCAGAAGGAGGAGAGCAGGCTCCCCACCAAGCAGGGAGCCTGATGCCGGGCTCGATCCCAGAGTCCTGGGATCATGACCTGAGCAAAGGCAGATGCTTAACCGACTGAGCCCCCCAGTCATTCCAGTATTGTCTGTCTTTTAAATTTTAGTTATTATACTGGTATAATAATAATTAATGATCATAGTGGCAATAGCTAGTATTGGTATTTCACTGGGCTTTATTTGCATTTTCTTGCTGACTGTTGATGTCAAACACTTTTACATGTGCTTATCAGCCATTCGTATATCTTCTTTGAAGTGTGTTGAAATTATTCATTTGTTTTTAACTGGACTCTTTGTCTTTTTAGTATTGAATTATAGGTACTCTTTATATATCACAGTTTCCATATACATGTTTTGCAAATATTTTCTCCCAGTCTTTGGCTGGGGGATTTATTTTCTTAAAGATGTCTTTTGAAGAACAGAAAATTACAATTTTCAAAAAATTCATCTTATCAACACGTTCTTTCATGATTATTGCTTTCTAATTTCCAAGAAACCTTTGTCTACTCCAAGTTATAATAATATTCTCATACATTGTCTTCTAAAAGCTTCACATTTAGTTCATTAGTTTTTATGTTTAGGTCTTTGATGTATCTTGAATTAATTTATGTATATGCTCCGAAGTAGTGGCTCTGCCTTTTTACCACTCCTCAACATAATCTCTGGCTTCTGGTACTCTGGTTGACTGGTTCTTCTTCTTCTTCTTCTTTTTTTTAAAAAGATTTTATTTATTTATTTGACAGAGAGAGATACAGCGAGAGAGGAAACACCAGTAGGGGGAGTGGGAGAGGGAGAAGCAGGCTTTCCTGCAGAGCAGGGAGCCCCATGCGGGGCTTCATCCCAGGACCCTGGGATCATGACCTGAGCCCAAGGCAGACGCTTAATGACTGAGCCACCCAGGCGCCCCTATTCTTCTAATGTATATACATTCATGGCTGTGTACTTGTGCATTCTATTCTTTCTTCACTCTCTTCTATAAATATTTATTGTTTATAATGTGTTAGGTGGTAGGTTTAGTATTGGGTATATACTGTTGAACAAAATATAAATAATCCATGCCACTGTGCAGCTGGTAGTCTAGTAAGGATAAATACATACTAAGCAAATAAATACAAATGCTTTTATATTTATATCTGTTGAAGCCTTATTTATCCTTTAAAATTCACCTTAATTGAGTATTTGAAAACCAGTCATTGTAATCTACCATATCAACAGACTAAAACAAATCATGTGGCCATATCAATTGATATAGAAAAGACATTTGACAAAATCCAGTACTCATTCAAGATAAAAACTCTCAGCAGACTAGGAATAAAGGGGAACTTTCTCAGTTTGATAAAGGGCATCTATAAAAGTTGTTCAGTTAATATCCTATTTAATGCTAAAAGACTGAATGCTTTCTAAGTTTGGGAAGAAGGCAAGGATGTCTTCTCTTCACTATTCAACATTGTATTGGAAGTTCTAGCCACTGCAGTAAGGCAAGAACAAGAAATCAAGGCATTCAGGGTGCCTGGGTGGGTCAGTGGATTAAGCCTCTGCCTTTGGCTCAGGTCATGATCTCAGGGTCCTGGGATCGAGTTCCGCATCAGGCTCTCTGCTCGGTGGGAGCCTGCTTCCCCCTCTCTCTCTGCCTGCCTCTCTGCCTACTTGTAATCTCTCTCTCTGTCAAATAAATAAATAAAATCTTAAAAGAAAAATCAAGGCATTCAGATCGGAAAAGAAGAAACAAACTGTCCCTATTTACTGATGATATGATTGTCTGTAGAATATCCCGACGAATCAAAAACAAAACCAAAAACAAAATGAAAAACCAAACAAAACAGATCGCCCTTCTAAAACTAATAAGTGATTTCTGCAAGGTCACAGGGTATAATACCAACAAATAAAAATCCATCACATTTCTATATACTAGTAAAGAACATATGGGAACTAAAATTACAAATACAAAACTAATTATAATCACTCTTCAGAAAATGAAATACTTAGGAATATATTTAATGAAACCTGTCTTGGATCTATATGCTGAAGATTTTAAAATGCAGTTGAAAGAAGTCAAAGACCTAAATAAATGCAGAGACATACTGTGCTCACTGATTGGAAGACTCAAAATAGTGAGGAGGTCAGTTCTCCCCCAATTGTTCAATGCAATTATTATGAAAACTCCAGCAAAGCTTTTCTTGTTTTCACTTAAAGACATCCTTGATGAAGCAGTAAAAATTATTAATCCTACTACATTTTCATCTTTGAACACGTCTTCTTAGAAATGTATATAAAAGTTTTTTTTTTTTCAGGACAGGTTTAGATTTACAGAAAAATTGGGAAGATAAAGAATTTCCATGCATCCCATACCTGGTTTCCCCTCTTGTTAACATTTTACATTAATATGGTACATTTGGTACAATTAATGAACCAGTATTGATACATTGTTATTAATTAAAATCCATACTTTGTTCAGATTTCCTTATTTTTTACATAATATCCTCTCTGTTCCAGAATCCCATCCAGGGTACCATATATGTAGTCATCTTTGTCTTGAGCTGGACAGTTTGTTAGACTTTCCTTGATTCTGATGACCTTGACAATGTGAAGGAGTATCTGTGAGATACTTTTAGAATGTCTCTCAGTTGAAATTTGTGGGATGTTTTTCTCATGATTAAACTGCGGCGATGTGCTTTTTTGGGAGAACAACCGCAGTGGTAATGGCCATTTTCATCATAGCATATCATGGGTTCATACTGTCAGTGTAACTTATCACTGTCAGTGTTATCCTTCATCACCTGGCTGAGGTGGTGTTTGTCAGGCTTCTCCTTTGTAAAGTAACACCCTCACTCCCTTCTCTACTGTACTCTTTGTTTTAAACCAATAGATTGTCTTTTTTTCTTTTTTTAAAACTTTATTTATCTATTTGAGAGAGAGAGAGAGCGAGCGCACCAGTGGGGGAGAGGCAGAGTAAGAGGGAGAAGCAGGCTCCTCCTGATCAGGGAGCCTGACCTGGGGCTCGAGCCCAGGACTCTGAGATCATGACCTGAGCCAAAGGCAGATGCTTAGCCTACTGAGCCACCCAGGTGCCCCTTTAGAGTACTCTTTGAAACAGCAAGATTTTTTTATACATAAGCTCCTTCTAAAATTTATAGGCAAAGGCTCAGGTCCTAGAATAGTTAAAAATCATCCTGAAAAAGAACAAAGTTAGTGGAATCACTCTTCCTATTACTAAAACTTACTATCGCTATAGTAAAGTAAGGCATATGGTATTGGTGGAGGGATAGACCCAGAATAGAGAATCTAGAAAAAAAGCACCTTTTCACAAAATGGTGCTGAAGCAATTAATTGGATACCCATTGGCACAACAAACCGTGGCTAAATCCTCACAACTTACATAAAAATGAACTCAAAATGGATCATGAACTTAACTATAAAGTAGAAAAATATAATTCTTTTAGGAAAAAAAATGGGGTTCTAGGACTTGACAAGTAATTCCAAGACTTGACACCCAAACCATGATTCATAAGAGAAAAAAATTGATGAATTGGATTTCATCAAAATTGGATTTTTTCTCTGCTAAAGACCCTGTTTAAGGGGATGAAAATATAAATTGCAAGGCTGCAAGAAAATTTTTGCAGACTATGTGTTTGGTTAAGGTCCAACGTCCAATATATACAGAACTTTCAAAATTCAGCAATAAAACAGAAACAAAAAAAATAGTACAATTAGAAAATTAGCAAAACCATGAATGTACATTTTACCGAAGAAGATCTACAGATGGCAAATAAGCATACAAAGATATGTTCATCATCATTATTCATTAGGGAAATGCAAATTTAAACCACAATGTGATACCACTACACACCTCTCAGAATGGCAAAAATAAAAGAGAGTGTGACAACCCCAAATAGCTGGTAAGTGTGTAGAGAACCTGCATCACTCATACATTGTTGGTAGGAAGTAAAATGTACAGCAACTGTGCAGAATAGTTTGGGAGTTTCTTATAAAACTAAACACACAACTCCCTTGTGACCCAGCAGTTACACTCTTGGGCATTAATCCCAGAGACATGAAAACATATGTTCACATAAAAATCGGTACATGAAAAAAAAAATCGGTACATGAATGTTCATAGCAGCTTTTTTTTGTCCCCTGATAATAGCCAAAACACAGAAACAACCCTGATATCCTTCAGAGGGTGAATCGTTAAACTGTAGTATGTTCATACTATGGTTTAAAGCAAAAACTTGGGTTTTTCTTTCCTTCTTGTGTATGGAAAAACCCAGTTCTCCTCTACAGTATATTTCCTCCTCCTGTATGTTTTGTCTTTTTCTTTTACCTTTATGGAGAATGCTTCACTTCTGACACTTAGGGTCACTGAATATTTGGAGATGTTTCTCCACATCAATAAGCCATTCTCAGACATCAGCTAGGTGTCCCACAATTTAACTCAATTCTATCACTCTCTACCCAGAGATAATGTCAGATCCCACAGGTTAAGGGCTTGGTCTCATAACACACACGTACACTTGGGATGCCCTTCGCAAGTGTCTTCTGTACTTCTGAGCAACTGCCTATAAATTAGAGGTTCCTTCAACCCTGTCCTCAGTTTTGACTAATTTGCTGGAGAACAGAACTCACAGAACTCAGGGAAACATTTATGTTTACCAGTTTATTAAAGAATATGATAAAGGGTATAAATGAACAGCTGGACAAAGAGATATGCAGGTGAGGTCTGGTGGGGGGTTCCTGAGTGCAGTTGCTTCTGTCTCTGTGCAGTTGGGGTGCATTACTCTCGTAGTGTGGATGTGTTCATCCTGGAAGTTCTCCGAACTTTGTATTATTAGGATTTTATGGAGGCTTCCTCACATAGGCACGATCAATTATTAATTCCATTTCTAGGCCCTCCCCCTCCTTGGACGTTGCAGGGTAGGGCTGAATATTCCACGCTTCTGCTCAGGGCTTGGTCTTTCTGGTGACCAGCCTCCATCTAGGAGCTAACCTAGAGTTGCCTCATTAGAACAAAAGTTGCTCCTAGTGCTTTTACCACATAATTTACAAAGGTTTTTTTGTTTTTTTGTTTTTTTGTTTTTACAAGGAATTTACAAAGGTTTTAAAAGCCCTATGTCAGGAATGGGGCTAAAGACCAAATATTAGAATAAGAGCTGCTCCTACTGTTATTATCGCTTAGGAATTTATGAGAGTTTTAGGAGCTCTTTTTTTTTTAAATTTTATTTTTATTCTTTGCCCAAGGGGTACAGGTCTGTGAATCATCAGGCTTACATCTTTCACAGCATTCACCAAAGCACAAACCCTCCCCAATGTCCATAACCCATCCACCCTATCCCTACCCTCCCACCCCCCAGTAACCCTCAGTTTGTTTTATGAGATTAGAAGTCTCTTATGGTTTGTCTCCTTCCCCATCCCATCTTGTTTCATTATTTTTCCCTCCCTACCCCCCACGACCCCCCACCCTGCCCCTCAAGTTCCTCATATCAGAGAGATCATATGATAATTGTCTTTCTCTGATTGACTTATTTCGCTCAGCATAATACCCTCCAGTTCCATCCATGTCGTTGCAAATGGCAAGATTTCGTTTCTTTTGATAGCTGCATAATATTCCATTGTATATATATACCACATCTTCTTTATCCATTCATCTGTTGATGGACATCTAGGTTCTTTCCATAGTTTGGCTATTGTGGACATTGCTGCTATAAACATTCGGGTGCACGTGCCCCTGAGGATCACTACCTTTGTGTCTTTAGGATAAATACCCAGTAGTGCGATTGCTGGGTCGTAGGGTAGCTCCATTTTCAACTTTTTGAGGAATCTCCATACTGTTTTCCAGAGTGGCTGCACCAGCTTGCATTCCCACCAACAGTGTAGGAGGGTTCCCCTTTCTCCGCAACCTCGCCAACATCTGTCATTTCCTGACTTGTTGATTTTAGCCATTCTGACTGGTGTAAGGTGGTATCTCGCTGTGGTTTTAATTTGTATTTCTCTGATGCCGAGTGATGTTGAGCACTTTCTCATGTGTCTGTTGGCCATTTGGATGTCTTCTTTGGAGAAATGTCTGTTCATGTCTTCTGCCCATTTCTTGACTGGGTTATTTGTTTTATGGGTGTTGAGTTTGAGAAGCTCTTTATAGATTTTGGATACTAGCCCTTTATCTGATATGTCATTTGCAAATATCTTCTCCCATTCTGTCAGTTGTCTTTTGGTTTTGTTGACTGTTTCCTTTGCTGTGCAAAAGCTTTTAATCTTGATGAAGTCCCAATAGTTCATTTTTGCCCTTGCTTCCCTTGCCTTTGGTGAGGTTCCTAGGAAGAAGTTGCTGCGGTTGAGGTCGAAGAGGTTGCTGCCTGTGTTCTCCTCGAGGATTTTGATGGATTCCTTTCTCACATTGAGGTCTTTTATCCATTTTGAGTCTATTTTTGTGTGTGGTGTCAGGAAATGATCCAGTTTCATTTTTCTGCATGTGGCTGACCAGTTTTCCCAACACCATTTGTTGAAGAGACTGTCTTTTTCCCACTGGACATTCTTTCCTGCTTTGTCGAAGATTAGTTGACCATAGAGTTGAGGGTCCATTTTTGGGTTCTCTATTCTGTTCCACTGGTCTATGTGTCTGTTTTTGTGCCAGTACCATACTGTCTTGATGATGACAGCTTTGTAATAGAGCTTGAAATCTGGAATTGTGATGCCACCAACTTTGCTTTTTTTTTTCAACATTCCTTTGGCTATTCGGGGTCTTTTCTGGTTCCATATAAATTTTAGGATTATTTGTTCCATTTCTTTGAAATAAATTGCTGGTATTTTGATGGGGATTGCATTAAATGTGTAGATTGCTCTAGGTAGCATAGACATTTTCACAATATTTATTCTACCCATCCATGAGCATGGAATGTTTTTCCACTTCTTTGTGTCTTCCTCAATTTCTTTCATGAGTACTTTATAGTTTTCTGAATACAGATTCTTTGCCTCTTTGGTTAGGTTTATTCCTAGGTATCTTATGGTTTTGGGTGCAATTGTAAATGGGATTGACTCTTTAATTTCTCTTTCTTCTGTTTTGTTGTTGGTATATAGAAATGCAACTGATTTCTGTGCATTGATTTTATATCCTGACACTTGACTGAATTCCTGTATGAGTGCTAGCAGTTTTGGAGTGGAGTCCTTTGGGTTTTCCACATAAAGTATCATATCATCTGCAAAGAGTGAGAGTTTGACCTCTTCCTTGCCGATTTGGATGCCTTTTATTTCTTTTTGTTGTCTGATTGCTGAGGCTAGGACTTCTAGTACTATGTTGAATAGCAGTGGTGATAGTGGACAGCCTTGCCGTGTTCCTGACTTTAGGGGAAAAGCTCTCAGTTTTTCTCCATTGAGAATGATATTCGCTGTGGGTTTTTCGTAGATGGCTTTGATGATATTGAGGTATGTACCCTCTATGCCTACACTATGAAGAGTTTTGATTAAGAAAGGGTGCTGTACTTTGTCAAATGCTTTTTCAGCATCTATTGAGAGGATCATATGGTTCTTGTTCTTTCTTTTATTAATGTCTTGTATCACATTGATTGATTTGCGAATGTTAAACCAACCTTGCATCCCAGGAATAAATCCCACTTGGTCGTGGTGAATAATCCTTTTTATGTGCTGCTGGATCCTATTGGCTAGTATTTTGTTGAGGATTTTTGCATCCGTATTCATCAAAGATATTGGTCTGTAATTCTCCTTCTTGATGGGGTCTTTGCCTGGTTTGGGGATCAAGGTAATGCTGGCCTCATAAAAGGAGTTTGGAAGTTTTCCTTCCAATTCTATTTTTTGGAACAGTTTCAGGAGAATAGGTATTAATTCTTCTTTAAATGTTTGGTAGAATTCCCCTGGGAAGCCGTCTGGCCCTGGGCTCTTGTTCGTTGGGAGATTTTTGATGACTGCTTCAATCTCCTTACTGGTGATGGGTCTATTCAGGTCTTCAGTTTCTTCCTGGTTCAGTTTTGGTAGTTTATATTTCTCTAAGAATGCATCCATTTCTTCCAGATTGTCAAATTTGCTGGTGTAGAGTTGCTCATAATATGTTCTTAGAATTGTTTGTATTTCTTTGGTGTTGGTTGTGATCTCTCCTCTTTCATTCATGATTTTATTAATTTGAGTCCTTTCTCTTTTCTTTTGGATAAGTCTGGCCAGGGGTTTATCAATCTTATTAATTCTTTCAAAGAACCAGCTCCTAGTTTCATTGATTTGTTCCACTGTTCTTTTGGTTTCTATTTCATTGATTTCTGCTCTGATCTTTATGATTTCTCTTCTCCTGCTGGGTGTAGGCTTTCTTTGCTGTTCTTTCTCTAGCTTTTGTAGGTGTAGAGTTAGGTTGTGTACTTGAGACCTTTCTTGTTTCTTGAGAAAGGCTTGTATTGCTATATACTTTCCTCTTAGGACTGCTTTTGCTGTGTCCCAAAGATTTTGAACAGTTGTGTTTTCATTTTCATTTGTTTCCATGAATTTTTTAAATTCTTCTTTAATTTCCTGGTTGACCCATTCATTCTTGAGTAGGGTGTTCTTTAGCCTCCATGTATTTGAGTTCTTTCCAACTTTCCTCTTGTGGTTGAGTTCTAGTTTCAGAGCATTATGGTCTGAAAATATGCAGGGAATGATCCCAATCTTTTGGTACCTGTTGAGACCTGATTTGTGACCCAGAATATGGTCTATTCTGGAGAATGTTCCATGTGCACTGGAGAAGAATGTGTATTCTGTTGTTTTGGGATGGAATGTTCTGAATATATCTGTGATGTCCAACTGGTCCAGGGTGTCATTTAAAGCCTTTATTTCCTTGTTGATCTTTTGCTTTGATGATCTGTCCATTTCAGTAAGGGGGGTTTTAAAGTCCCCTACTAATATTGGATTCTTGTGAATGTGTTTCTTTGATTTTGTTGTAATTGGTTTATAGTAATTGGCTGCTCCCATGTTAGGGGCATAGATATTTATGATTGTTAGATCTTCTTGTTGGACAGATCCTTTTAGTATGATATAGTGTCCTTCTTCATCTCTTATGATATTCTTTGCCTTAAAGTCTAGTTTATCTGATATAAGGATTGCCACTCCAGCTTTCTTTTGCTGTCCATTGGCATGGTAAATTGTTTTCCATCCCCTCACTTTAAATCTGGAGGTGTCTTTGCGTGTAAGATGAGTTTCTTGTAGACAGCATATCGATGGGTCTTGTTTTTTTATCCATTCTGATACCCTGTGTCTTTTAGTTGGGGCATTTAGTCCATTTACATTCAGAGTAACTATTGAGAGATATACATTTAGAGCCATTGTATTGCCTGTAAG
>LNAC01000671.1:820683-843418 GCA_002007465.1 Ailurus styani | reverse complement strand
CTCCCGCCGGCTTCTCTCTGAGACCTGGGAGCTCGGTCGCGCTCAGACACCCCTGGTCTTTTTGTGTCCCCGTGGGTCCTGAGACCACACTGTCCCTGCAGGGGTCTCACCCCCCGCTTGGTCTCTGTGGGGACATCCCTCAGTGGAGCCGACTTCTAACATTTCCGAGTCTGTGCTCCGCTGCTCGCTCCCTTGCCGGCAGCTGGCCCCTCCCCCCGGGGTCTATCTTCCCGTTGCCTCAGATTCACTTCTCCGCACGGCCTACCTTCTAGAAAGTGGTCAATTTTCTGTTCCTAGAATTGCTGCTCTTCTTCTCTTTGATCTCCAGTGGAATTTGTAGGTGTTCAGAATAGTTTGATAGCTCTCTGGGTGAATTCCTGGGACCTAATGATAATCGGTCTCCTACTCCTCCGCCATCTTGCCGCTCCTCTGTCTACATTTCCATTTCTTTTGGGTAGAAAAGAAATCTATCTAGAGTGGAATATTCGGTCAGATGGTAAATTTATATTTGACTCTCCAAGAAACTGCCAAACAATTTTTCAAAATGCTTCCATCATTTTATATGTCAGACGTCATGGTTTGAGGATTCTAGTTTCTCTACATGCTTACCAAATCTTGTTACTGTCTTTTGGATTATTGTCTCTCTACTGTGGATAAAGTAATGTCTCCTTGTGGTTTTAATTTTCAATGAGTAATAAAATTAAACATATTTTCATGTACCTATTAGCCATTATATATTTTATTTGGTTAAATGTCCACTTATTTTTTTATCAGATATGATTGCAATTATCTTCTCCCATTCTACACATACCTATTTGCTTTCTTAATGGTGTTTTTAAATTAAAAAATGATTTTGATATACTTCATAATTTCAACTTTTCTTTTATTCCTTATGATTTTGTTACCACATAAATATCTTTGCCTAACTCAAGATCATGACAATTTGCTGTGATGATTTTGTAAGAGTTGTATGGACTTAGTACTGAAATTTGGTTGTGTTGGGATTTCCTAAGACGGACAAGTAGGTTGTTTGATTTGCTGGGCAGACTTAGAGGATTCAGCATAAGTTCCTAGCATAAGGTCAAGCTAAAATTTATTACAGTAAAAGGACATGAAACAAAATGTGTAAAGAGAAAAGGTGCATTGGGTGAAGTTCAGAAAAAATCATGTTTCCAGGGGTACTTGTTATTTTTTGTCTTTTTAAATAATAGCCATTCTAACAGGTATAAGGTGATATCACATTGTGGTTTTGATTTGGATTTCGCTGATGGTTAGTGATGTTGAGCATCTTATCATGCATTTGTTGGCCACCTGTATGTCTTCTTTAGGAGAATGTTTATTGAGGTACTCTGCCCATTTTTAATCATATTATTATTATTTATTATTTTGCCGTTAAGGTGTTTAAGCTCTTTTATATAGTCTGGATATTAACTTTTAGATCTTTTATTAGCTATATCATTTGCAGATATTTTCTTCCATTCACTAGGTTATGTAGTTATTTTGTTGATGGTTTCCTTCACTGTGCAAAAACTTTTCATTTTCATGTAGTCCCAATAGTTTATTTTTGCTTTTGTTTCCCTTGCCTGAAGAGACATATCCATAAATAGACTGCTAAGGTTGATGTCCAAGAAATTACTTCTTTAAAGAGTTCTACCATTTCAACTGGGTGATGGGCATTAAGGAGGGCACGAGATGTGATGAACACTGTTATATGGAACTGATGAATTATTGAACACTACACCTGAAACTAATGATATACTATGTTAGCCTACCAAATTTAAATTAAAAAAACCTCATTTTTAGGTCTTTAATCCATTTTGAATTAGTTTTTGTGTACATGTTTAGGAAAAGTGGTCAGGTTCATTTTTTTTTTCCACCATAGCCATCCAATTTTCCCAACACCATTTATTTATTGAAGAAACTATCTTTGTCTTTTGCCCATTATATATTCTTGCCTCCTTAGTTGTAGATTAAATGACCACATAAACGTGGGTTTATTTTGAGTTCCCTGTCCTTTGCATTGATACCATGTGTCTGGTTTTCTACCAGCATAATACTATTTTGATATTTATAGTTTGTAGTACAGTTTGAAATCTCAGATTATAATACCTCCATCTTTGTTATTCTTTCACAGGATTGCTTTGGCCATTTGGGTTCTTTTGTGTTTCCATACAAATTTTAGTATTTTGTCTAATTCTGTGAAAAATACTATTAGTATTTTGATAGGAATTACATTGAATCTGTAGGTTACTTTGGGTACTACAGACATTTTAACAATATTCTTCCAATCTATGAGCATACTGTGTCTTTCAATTTGTGGTATCTTCAGTGTCTTTCATCAGTGTTTTATAGTTTTCAGAGTACATATCTTTCACTCCTTGGTTAAGTTTATTTGCATGTATTTTATTATTTTTCTTGTACAGGGGATAGTTTTCTTAATTTCTCTTTTTGTTAGTTTGTTATTAGTACATAGAAATGTAACTTTTGTATATTACTTCTTATATCCTGCAACTTTACTGAAAACATTTATTCTGATAGTTTTTGTGGGGGGGTGGAGTCTTTAAGTTTTCTATATATAATATCATGCCATCTGCGATGAGTGACAATTTTACTTCTCACTTACCAATTTAGATACTTCTTATTTCTTTTTCTTGTCTGATTGCTGTCGCTAGGACTTCCAGTACTCGGTTGAACAAAAATGGTGAGAGTGGGCATCCTTTCAGATGTTTTTATCATGAACAGATGTTGAATTTTGTCAAAAGCTTCTTCTCCATCTTTTGAAATGATAGTATGGTTTTTATCCTTTATTTTGTTAATGGGATGTATTACACTGATTGATTTGTGGCTACTAAATCATTCCTGCATCCCTGGAATAAATCTCATTTGATCATGGTGATCATGATTCTTCCTATCTGTTGTTGAACTGAATTTGCTAGTGTTTTGCTGAGGATTTTTGCATCTATGTTTATCAGGGATAGTGGTTTTCATTTTCTTTTTTTGTGGTGTCTTTGTCTGACTTTGGTATCAGGGTAATACTGGACTTGTAGAATGACTTTAGAAGCTTTGCTTCCTCTCGATTTTTTTTTTAATAGTTTGAGAAGAAGAGGTATTAACTCTTCTTTAAATGATTAGTATGATTCACCTGTGAATCCATCTGGTCTTGGACTTTGTTGGGAGTTTTTTGATTACTGATTCAATTTTGCAAGCATGCCTTTCTAAAGATAGCAGTCTCAGGCCTCTGATAACTCTTTTTTGCACAGTAGTCCAGTTTTAATTTTTGTGCATGGCATGAGTTGAGGTTCTAAATTAATCTTTTTACATATGGTGATGCAACTGTTAGAGAATCACTTGTTGAAAATATTGCCCTTCTCTATTGAATTGCCTTTGCATGTTTGACCAAATAAAGTAACCATACATTTAAGCATTTATTTCTGTATTTCAATTCTGTACCATTGATATACATGTTTATACTTATGCCCTTGCCATACTTGATTACTACATTGTAGAAAGTCTTGAAATTTCATAGTGTCATTGACTAATCAAAATTTGAAATTTCATAGGAATTTTGGATCCACTTTTTTTTATGTGATTTTTTAAAAAGATTTATTTATTTATTTATATGACAGAGAGAGATTACAAGTAGGCAGAGAGGCAGGCAGAGAGAGAGGAGGAAGCAGGCTCCTAGCTGAGCAGAGAGCCCGATGCAGGACTCAATCCCAGGACCCTGAGATCATGACCCGAGCCGAAGGCAGAGGCTTTAACCCACTGAGCCACCCAGGCACCCTATCATGTGTGATTTTGGTAAGGATTGTATTAATTCAACAGATAAGTTTAGTGAGAGTTGATATCTCATCCCAGTTGCATCTTTCAATCCAGGTATATATTTCTCTTTTTATTTTGTATTTGATGATATTTTAGCAATGGTTTGTAGATTTTGATGTTTAACTCTTGCTCTTTTTCTGTTAAATTTATTCTTACATACTTCATCCTTTCAATGTAGTGGAAATAATTTTCATTGTGATTTGTTCACTGCTAGTATGTAGAAATCCATTTTTAAAAAGTGTTACTGTGTTCTGAGACATTGCCTTGTTAATTCTGTGAAATTTTTTATATACAAAATCACATTGTGAGTGAAGTTTTTTTTCTCTTTACAAACAATGTCTTTTATTTCATTTTCTTGTTTTATTACATTGCTACAATGTTCTGGATTAGGTTGAAAAGAAGTGATGCTAGTGGTCATTCTTGTTTTGTTCCTACTCCTTGACTTTAAGGTAGAGGACCACACTAGCTATTATTGAAGAAAATATGAAAGCCCATTAGCACCCAGTTACTCTAATAAAGGGTATGTTCCATTGAAACACCACATAAGAATTTCTTTCTTCTTAAGATGTTTATGGTTTGTACAGGGTACACATCAGGCTCAGTATCTGATTAAGTAACATAGTTAGGATTAGAGTAAATGAAGGAAAAGAGATCTAAAGAAAGCCAATTTAATCATCATCCATACTGTTGGATGAGTTAGAAGGAGTAACTGAGGTAGGTTACTTGTACTTTTTCTTTCCGCTTATAAGACTTATTCTATGGAGACAACCACCATAATCAATTTTCTGTCTTTTTTTCCCCCTACAAGTTTACATGCCGTTGTCTTTAGTATAACAAAAGTACCTAATTTTTGGCAAAAGTTGAGTTTTTAATAAAACTAATTTAAAAAGTACATTGAAAAAATTTTTCCATGTGCTACAGTAAACATTTCACCTATAATTTATATATAATAAAGTATAATAAAAGTATAAAATAGGTACTATTATTACCCATTTTACAAATGAGGAAAGGGATTTAACAAAATATACTATTTGCCCAGGATCAATCATTTAATGTCTAGAGCCATCATGACTCTATGCAGGACTGTCTGGAACTCAGTTCTGTCTGAAATCAAAATCTATGCTTTTGGCTATTAAATTTTATAGCCTGTGCTCTGCACTAGTATCACAAGAAGCTTCCATAATTGTGGAGTAAACAGTTTCTTTGCTCACAATACTTTATCTTGAAAAATGCATATAATGATTCTATATCTTTTTGGTAGCTTAAAACCTAGACTCCTTAACTTAATCTGATATTAAAAATGAATTTATTTAATATAGAATTATTTAAATTCAGTGGATCTAATGTTTAATTTTTTATAAAAGGTGTGTCAAACATTTTGCTAAGCCAAATAGATCACACTAGGAAATGCAACCCTTGCAGATGTAAATAATGTATGCTTATCATCCTCTTCTGTATTTCTCACAGATGGTGTCACATTATATGTCAGATTAAACTGTTTTTACTTTTGATTATCTACATAAACTATATCTTAAGAAAAGTAGTTCCTTTTTTTTAAGTTTTATTTTTTCTTTCTCATTCATAATACCTGAAATACATAGATCATGTTTAGAATAAAAATTCCAAGTTCAGCATCATAAAAGCAAAAATGTTCATAAGTACATCAATCATATGCTTTATAAGCATTGCTATATTTTGGGTTTCAATGGAACCATTTTGGGTGCTGTCTGTAAGCATTAAGAGATTTGATTAAAATTCTGATAAACATACTTCCCGATTCTACAAAGTATGTGCAAGTAGATGCTGATGTATTTATTCATATCAGTGATTCATTCTAAGGAGAAACAAAAAGTCTATATTTAACATATTTACAATTTTTCTATTAGTGAAATGAGATTATAGTCTAATATATAATGAAAGCCATGCTTTTATATATTTATTAAACATTACATTATGTATTTCCAGAAGAATAGCTATCTGTCCCTGAAATAGTAAATTCATGATACTATGTGCTTTTCTTCTTTAGCCCTTTTATTATGTTTCATATAATTGGTCATCACTTCCAGGCATCTAAGAAGCATTAACTTCATGACATTTTCCCTCAATGGAAATCTTCTACTTAACTATTTTTTAAAATATATTTGTCTCCATTCCAAACCCCCCAAAAAACAAAATTCTTCCACCAACACTACATTTACCCCAAGTACGGGTCTAATCTCACCAATCTTTCATAGCCAAAGTTCTCGAGTTGTATATTACTACTACTTCTATTACTATCCTAAACTCAATACATTCTTCAAAACCATTTCAATCAGATTTCTAATCCCTGCTTTCTTTCAAAAGTAGATCAATAATGATTCCATATTGATAAACCTAAATGGCGTGACTCTCTTTTTAGGCCATATTTGAGGCCTAATTAGCAGTCCATACTTTTGGTTACTCTCTCTTTCATTAAATCACTCTATCTCCTTGCAATCAATCTTAAGGTGTTCGTTTTCCTATTACTGTGACTCTCTCTACCAAAAAAAGTTTGCCATTTATTCTCTTCTTTCTAACATTTAAGTGGTGGTCTTGGGGCTCTGTACTCTCTTGATTATTTCATTCACTCTTATGTCTTCAATTACCATTATAATTCTCTAAACCATATCTGTAGTCCAGATCTGCCACCTCAGCTGCAAATCTGTATGTCCCACTGATTCCTTATCACATCTATTTATATATTTTATAAAAGATTCAACCTTAAAATTCCAAAATCAAGCTTATTTTCCCTTTTCCCTGCAAAGATGTTCTTGATCTCTTAATGGGGTCGTTCTTCATTTATTCAAGATGAAATCTGGGCATCATCTTTATGTCTTTTTCTTTTATTTTCTGAATATAGAGTAACTCTGTCTATTCTTTTATTCTGTGGTAAAAGATACATAATATAAAATTTACCAGTTTAGGGGTACCTGGGTGTCTTGGCTGGTTAAGTGTCAGACTCTTCATTTTATTTCATATCATGGTCTCATGGTCATGAGATTGAGCCCCACATAAGGCTCCATGCTCAGGGTGGAGTCTGCTTGAGATTCTCTCTCTGCCTCACCCCCTGCCCCTCCCCCCCACTTCTGCACTCTATCTGTCAAATAAACAAAATATTTAAATAAGTAAATAAAATTTACTGCTTTATTAAACGTATATCATTCAGTGGCATTGAAAGCACATATAATGTTGTGTACCTATCACTTCTCTTTCTAGAATTTTTTTTTATAACCCCAAAGAGGAAATTGTATCCATTTAGCAGAGTAGATACAGCACTCCCTCCTGTCAGTACCTGACCACCTCTAATCTGTGTTATTTTGGATTTGCCTTTTTCAGGATATATTTTTTTTAAAGATTTTATCTATTTGACATGCAGAGAGAGATCAGATCACAAGTAGGCAGAGAGGCAGAGAGAGAGAGAGAGGAGGAAACAGGCTCCTTGCTGAGCAGGGAGCCTGATGTGGGCCTCGATCCCAGGACCCTGAGATCATGACCTGAGCCGAAAGCAGAGGGTTTAACCCACTGAGCCACCCAGGTGCCCAGGATATTTCTTATAAATGGAATCATATAATGTGTAGCCTTTTGTATCTGTTTTCTTTTACTTAACATTTTCAAGGTTCATTGATGCAATAGCATGCATCCATACTTCATTACTTTCTTTTTTTTTTTTAAAGATTTTTATTTTATTTATTTATTTGACACAGAGAGAGAGAGATTACAAGTAGGCAGAGAGGCAGGCAGAGAGACAGGGAGAGGAGGAAGCAGGCTCCCTGCTGAGCAGAGAGCCCGATGCGGGCCTCGATCCCAGGACGCTGAGATCATGACCTGAGCCGAAAGCAGAGGCTTTAACCCACTGAGCCACCCAGGCGCCCATACTTCATTACTTTCTATGGAAGAATAATCCATTGTGTGGATATGCCACATTTGTTTTCTATTTATCAGTTTGTTTTCTATTCACTTTGTGGTATTCTCACACTTTATTGTGAATAATCCTATAATAATCATTTGTGTACAGGTTTTGAACATCTGTTCTCTCTACTTTTGAAGGTATACCTAGTAGTGAAATTTTTGGCTTATGTGATAATTCTGTATTTAACTTTTTGAGGAACCACCAAATTATTTTCAATAGAAGCCACTCCATTTTCCACTTATTAATTTTTTTTAAAGATTTTATTTATTTGACAGAGAGAGAGAGAGCACAAGCAGGGAAAGCAGCCAGGAGGGGGAGAGGGAGAAGCAGTCTCCTGACTGATCAGGGACCCAGCTTGATGTGGGGCTCAATCCTAAGACCTTGAGATCATGACCCAAGCTGAAGGCCAGCACTTAACTGACTGAGCCACCCAGGTACCCCCTCCATTTTATATTTAAACCAGCAAAGTATCAGGGTTCTAATTTATCCATACCCTCTCCAAAAGTTGCTATTTCCTGGTTAATGATTATGGGCATCACAGTGACTGTGAAATAGTATCTCACTGTGGTTTTCATTTGCATTTCCCTAAGTCATTGGTTGTCTTTTTATGTGCTTATTGCTATGCATACATCATCTTTGGAGAAATGTCAATTCAGATACTTTGCTCATTTTTAATTAGTTTGTTTTTCCTCTTTCTTTGAGTTGTAAGAGTTCTTTATATATATGTATATATATATATATAATTTTTTTTGATATTAGACTTTTTGTGAGATATGTGATGTGCAAATATGCTCTCCTGCTCCATGGGTAGTATTTTAACGCTTTATGATGTCCTTTCATATATAAAATTTCTGTTTTGATGAAGTCAAATTTATCTGTTTTTTACTTGGTGGCTCATGGTTTTGGTGTCAGATCTAATAAACCATGGTCAAATACAAGAATGAGAAATGCCCATATGTGTTCTAGGAGTTTTATAGGTTTAGCTCTCATAATTAGATCTTTGGTTTATTTTGAGTTAACTGTAATAGTGTGAGGTGAAAGTTCAAAGTTATTCTTTTGTATGTGGATATCCATTTGAACATTATTTGTTGAAGATGCTGCTTTTTCTCCATTGAATAACCTTGATACTTCTGTCAAAATCAGTAGACCACAGATATATAGCTTATTTCTAGAATCTCAGTTCGATTCCCTTAATCTATATGTTCATCCTTATGATGGTGCCACACAATTTTGTTCACATTTATAGTAAGATTTAAAGTAGGTAAATAGTAAAATAAGTCATTGGAGTTTTGATAAGGGTTACATTGAATCTTTATACCACTTTGGGGGAGCATTGCTATCTTAGGTTTTAAGTCAATACAATTCATGAATACATGATGTCTTACTGTTTACTTAGACCTTCTTTAATTTCTTTGTGCAGTGTTTTGTAGTTTTCAGTCTTTCATTCTTTACAAGTCTTATGCTTCCTTAATTAAATTTATTCCTGGTTATTTTAATTTTGATGCTATTGTAAATAGAATTGTTTCCTAATTTTCTTTTTAAGTTTTATTTTATTAAGACTTTATATTTTTAGAGTAGTTTCAGATTCATAACACAGTTGAGAAGGTAAAAATATTTCCCATATATTCCCCTCCCACATTACTACCCTCCCCCATTATCAATATACTCCACCAGAGTGGTACATTTGCTATAATTGATAACCTACATTGACACATCATGATCACACAAAGTCACATTATGGTTCACTCTTGGTGTTGTATATTCTGTGGGTTTGGATACATGTGTTAATGATGTGTATCCATTATTATGGCATCACACAAAATATTTTTGCTGCCCTAAAACTTCTCTGTGACCTGCCTATTTATCCCTTTCCTCCTCCCTAGCCCCTGGTAACCACTGATACTTTTAATGTCTCAATAGTTTTGCTTTTTCCAAAATGTCATATAGTTGGAATCATGCAGTATGTAGTCTTTTCAGATTGGTTTCTTACATGTTATAATAGGCATTTATAATTCCTTCATGTCTTTTCATGGCTCTATAGCTCATTACCTTTTAGTGCTAATTAATAGTCCACTCTCTGGATATGCCAGTTTATTTGTCCATTCACCTATTTGAAGGACATCCTTGCTGTTTCCAAGTTTGGCAATTGTGAATCAAACTGTTACAGATATCTAAGTGTAGGTTATGGTATGGACACATGTTTTCAAGTCCTTTGGGTAAATACCAAGGAGTGCTAGACAATATGGTAGGAGCATGATTAGATTTGTCAGAAATTGCCAAAGTTTTGTATTTTTCCTCATATAGATCTTACACAGACTTTGTTAGATTTCTACTAAAGCATTCTATTTTGGGGGATAAGATAAACTGTAATGTATTTTTAAAATCAAATTCCATTCATTTGTTGCTGATATATAGAAAAGGGATTGGCTTTTGTATGTTAACCTCGTATGCTGCAACCTTGCTATGATCATTTTGTTTTGTTGTTTTTCTGGAAAATTTTTTGTTGATACTATCAGATTTTATACATAGACAGTCCTATCATCTGAGAAGAATACAGTTTTATTTCTTTCTTCCCAATCCACATACCTTTTATTTTCTTGTCTTACTACATTACCTAGGAGTTCCAATATATTGAAAAGCCCTAGCGAGAAGGGACACCCTTATACCTGAGCTAAGTTGGAAAACTTTTATTTTCTCACCAAGTGTTTTAGCTGTGGGGGTTTCGTGGAGTTTTTTTTTGTAGGTTTTTAAAAATTAAGTTGAGAAATTTTCCTTCTATTCTCAGATTTCTGAGTTTTAACTTGAATGGGATATGGATTTTATCAAATGATTTTTATGCGTATATTGATATTATGTGATTTTTTTTCCTTTTTAGCCTATTGATGTTGTGGATTACATTTATTGATTTTTTTTTAATGTTGGACCTGAATTGCCTACTAGGGTTAGACTCCATTTGGTCATAGAGTATAATTGTTTTTACAAATGCTGAATTCAATTTGCTAATATTTTGTTGAAGAATTTTCCATTTATGGCTGTAGTTTTCTTTTTTTGTAATGTCTTTGCCTGGTTCTGGTATTAGAGTAATGCTGGTTTCACAGAATGAGTTAGGAACTATTACTTCTGTTTCTATCCTCTGAAAAATATAGAGAATCAGTACAATTTCTTCCTTAAATAGAATTTGCCATTAAATTCATGTGGTTCTGGTACTTTGCTTTAGAAGGTTTTCAATTGTTGTTCTATTTTCTTGAATAGATATGGCCCTATTCAGATGATTTCTCTGAGTTTTGAAAATTACATCTTCTAAGGAATTGATCCATCTAGTCTTGGTTATCAAATTTGTGGATATAGTGTTTCATAGTATTCCTTTATCATTTTTAAAATTTATGTGGCATCTGTAGTGGTGTCCCCTCTTTCATTTGTGATATTAGTAATTCATGTTCTCTTTTTTTTTTTTTTTTCGTATTTAGCCTGACTTGAGGTATATCAATTTTGTTGATCTTCCCAAAGAACCAACATTTGGCTTCACTGATTTTTCTCTATTGATCTCCTATTTTGAATTTCATTTATTTTTGCTCTAATTTTTACTCTTTTCTTCTGATTACTTTGAATTTAATTTCTCTTCTTTTTATAGTTTCTTAAGGTTTTTTATTTAGTCTTTCTTATTTCTGGATACATGAATTCAGTGCTATAAATTTAGCCTGTAGGTACTGCTTTCACTATTGCACAAATTCTTATAAATTGTGTTTTCATTTAATTTTAGTTCCAAATATTTTTACATTTGTCTTGATTTCTTCTTTGCCCCATGTGTTTTAAATGAATGTTATTTATACATTTTGGTATTTTCTAATTATTTTTCTGTTACCGACTTCTAATTTAATTCCAACATGGTCTGAGAGCACACCTTGTATAATTTCTATTTTAAATTTGTGAAGGTGCCTTTTTTGTAATCAGATAAGGTACTTGGTATGATTTTAATGTCAAATTTGTTTAGACTGACTTACTATCCTCAAAAATGTTCCATATACACTTAAGAAGAATGTCTATTGTTCAAACATTCTGTATATGTCTAATAGATTTTCTCAAATACTACATCTAAGAAAAAGTTAGAAAATGTTTGGGTTTTTTGTTGTTGTTGTTTTTTGTTGCTGTTGTTGTTTTTTGTTGCTGTTGTTGTCTTTTTGTTGCTGTTGTTGTCTTGTTGTTGTTGTTGTTGTTGTTTTTTGGTCAATTGGCTTTGTTTGGAGACAGTCCTTCAAAATTTTAGCCAGGTCATTCACAATTCACAGCTCTGCTTCAGGCTTTTCATTTCCTGGGTGTGCTGAAAGTACATTTCAGCCAGAATTGAAAGGCTAATGACTATTCAGGTCTTTGTTGAGCACACATTCTACCCTTTTTATATGTGTTGGTTTTCCAACTGCCTTTATATATCCAGGAGTTTTTCAGAGCTCTTAATCCACAAAACACCTTACTCCCAACTCTTTCTCCAAGGCTTTCAGCTTGTCTGTTGTTTGTCACAAAGTTTACCCTTTGCCCCAGGTAGCAAAGGCTCAATTCATTTGTTTTGAGGAATTTCTTCCCTAAAGTTACTTCTTCATCAATGAAGTATTTTCTCAATTGGGCAAAACAAAGGCAAGCTCTTTGTGTCAGTCCTTCAGGGAACCCCCAGGCAGAGCAAAACAGACAAACACAATTTACTTTGGCATAAGGTTTGCCCTACTTTCTTCAGAACCAAGAACCCACACAAGAAATTCAGGCCATTGTCTTTAAAACTGCCAGCACACCACAATTAGTGTATAACAAAGGTGAATTAAAACTTGGCAAAGCTATCCGAGTTTTCAGTGGTTTCTATCCACTACCACCATCACTTTAAGCCACTCTTCCTAGAAGACAGTCATATTCTCTTGACAGATCACCTCATATGAACATTTGTCTCTAGTCCCTGCATTTTCTATCAGAAAAACCCAAAAATTATGAACTTGATTAATTTTTATGCTTAGAACACTTTAGAATTTTACACAGGTCCTTATGCTAAAACCCAAAATTCAGTTAATAGATTACAAGAGTCTTCATGGTTGAGTTCTTGTCTCACTTGTTAAATCTCTTCTTTTAGGTCTCTACATTCCAGGTGTACTGGACTTCTTTACTTTCTTGAATCAATGTTACTCTTTCCTCTACACTTTCTCACTCTCTCAATGATTTCTTTATTTTCTAGCTTCTTTCCCCTTGCCTCTTTTACCTCAGAGTTCTTAAACATGTTAAATCTCTCTGCTACTCATTACCTCACTATTGAACTAGTTACTTTCTTAGCTTTTTGGGTTAACTCAGTGTTTACTTTTGTAGAGATGACTACTTTACACTCTATACCCTTTATATGCAAAGCATAGTCATTGGATTGGCAGCATATGCCTCACTGGTAAGCCTGATAGAAATATAAATTATTGGACAGCAACCTAGAACTGCTGAATCACATGCCCTAGAGGTATGGGGTATGGGACCGAGGCCCCCAAATCTGTGTCTTAACAAGCTCTCTAGGTGACGAGTAGATATGCTCAGATTTCAGAATCATTGGTCTAGTGTAGATTTATAACTTTTACAACCTGTATTTTCTCTTTTGAAACATTTACCATTTTTCTTCTCCAAGTTCTATCTACCCTTAATTTGAAAGTACCATAAGAGCAGTTACTATGAGTTTTTTTTAAAATCACAACATAAATAAACATATATGTGTTGAAAGAATAAATTGATTAATTCATTGAATACCTGATTTTAGAACCCTGTATTTAAAAGAATGGATTACCTGCTGATAATCTATGAAGTTTCTCTGAGTCTAGATCATTATTTCTCACATTGTTAGTCTGCATAGAAACTGCTTGGAGAATCTAGTTAAAATACAAATTCTAATTGAAGATTTTTAATTGTGAGACCTGGGAGTCTGCATTTTAACAAGATCCCTGTCTTGTTATATTATATAAAATTATAACTACTATTATTTTTTTGAATACAATTTAAATAGTAAGAATAGCATAGTCCTTGAATTTTTTGCTATATCTAGACTTGGATTTAAAGCAGCAAATAAATTTTCACTTTTGCTGACTTGCGTTTTAAGAACACCACCATGTTTCTTCCTAAAAATCTTTAAAGATTTTTTAAAAAGTATATGTCACTAACATATTTGCTAAGTATATTACATGGATTAGGGATCTTTCATTTTTTGTGGATAGAAAAATAGATGTCCATTGTGCTATTCATCACAGAGCCACCTATTTCTGTGGATGAAAGATTTGTCCACTGTTTCCTAATAGCCTCACATGCATTAAGCTATCCGTTCCCCCCACCCCTTTTTAGCACAATAAAAATTCACCTATTGAAACAACTTATTGACACTAAATAACAGTTTAAGAATTGGCTTGTTGGGCACCTGGGTGTCTCAGTGGGTTAAAGCCTTTGCCTTCGGCTCAGGTTATGATATCAGGGTCCTGGGATCAAGGCCCGCATCCGGCTCTCTGCTCCGCAGGGTGTCTGTTTCCTCCTCTCTGCCTGCCTCTCTGCCTACTTGTAATCCGATCTCTCTCTCTGTGTCAAATAAATAAATAAAATCTTTAAAAAAAATTAAGCCTCTAATATGTACCAGGTACAGGTCCATTATCATCATTACCATCATATGGGATCTTTGCTAGTTGACATCCAAAACAATATCTTTGGGAAATAAGCACTTGATTATTATGATTACTAAACCTGTGCTAATACTCTCTCATGACTTCAAAGAAGTAGTAAAAAAAGAAATCATTTAAAAAATTTATTGAATTAGGAAATTGGGCCAGGATGCATCTGACTTTTAAACTACTTTTTTGACCTTGCATTTGAGGACAGCTTATGAAGCATCCATAGGTTATTTTAGAACTAGAGTTACACTGAAGGTAACTTTTATAAATAAATTTACTGATGTTTTAAATTTATACAAGGAAAGCATTTTTGATTCCTTCCCCTTCCCCTTGAATTACATATTAGCCATTCACTTGCATTTTTCTCTCAAGTATAATACAAAATATGTTTTAAAAAAAAGTCTTTTGGTTGGTTTTGCAAAATGGTATCAGGAACGTATTTTGTGCCCATGCTAGAAAAATCCTGATATGAATGGTTTAGTCAGGAAACAGGTCATTTATATAATAAGCTAAGAATCTCTACTACCACCACTATCCACGACGCCATCCCCCAACCCCCAAAATCAAAGGAATGAATAAAATTAAGCAAGGGAAAGTGAGCATTTGGAAAGGTCAGTAATAGTGAGTGGCACATTACCCATAGTTCCAGCCTCACTGAACTCACAATTGATTACTAGAGGGAGAAGGTGATAATTAAAGGGCAAATAAGAGCTAAGTGAATACTACTCTCCAACACTCCTGGGACAGTGAGAGCAAGGCACATTGGGAATATTACTGTGGTTGTTGGAAAAGGCATTGGCAAATCTGGTGGCAGGATTAGCAATGACAGATGCAGCAATTACAGTGGTAGTTGGCAGTGGTGAATGTACCAGCTGTGATGACTCATTGTCTTCAATGTTAGGCATTGCAAGCAGAGATTAACACTCTTGATCACTGCTTTTGAGGTCCTAGTGGTGCTCTTGGTAGGTAGAAACTATGGTCGCACAGCTCCCTCTTTTGGATACAGTGATGATAGAGGCATCTCTGAAGGAGCAGAGAAGGAGAACAGACACCATCTTGTATCCAAGACAATTAATTAATCCTTGGACATCTCATGAATCATCTTTGTGATTTCTAGAACAATTTAGGAGAAACAAGTAGCAGACTAGATGTGGGCTAGAAGGGATGGGAGACTGTCAGTGAACTGCTATTTTATGGTTCTAATCTTATTTTTTAATTGGTATAACCTGAGAATCAATAGTCATTTATTTTATTAAGATTGAGCCAGGCAAAAGCATAACAGGAGTGTTTCATATTACCACAAACAAAACATAATAAAACTTACTACAATAATATTTACTCTTTTTGATAAAAGATAAAAGCCACTATTTATTGAGCATCTGGTATATTCTAACCAGTGCACTTACATCTATTCCTTATAACCTAAAGGCGTCGTTCTTTGATTACATGAACTCCCTGCCATCAACAATCTTCCTTTTTTGCTCACATCATTCCAAATAACAAAGTGTAATACTTTCACCTCAGCAAAGACATTATCAAAACCTCCCCTCTACTTCTTCCCTTAATTTGATGAAGCTGTTCATGTCAAAACCATTGATAGCTTCATTCTATCAGATCCACAAGAGACATTTTTGTTTTACCTGAATGACATTCATCAATATCTGACAAAATTGACTGTTTACATCTCCAAGTGCTCTTCCTAGCACTTCATCCTACTAGGTTTTCCTCTTACTTCTCTGAAAACTTGTGCTTAATCTTCATTATAACCCTCCATTTCTCTCTGACCTCTATATGGTGTAGTTATTTCATTTGGAGTTTAAGTCTGTTGCATGTTTTTCTCTATTATTTTCTTAGGTGAGCTCCCTCCTGTACTTTGATGATGTTGAGTACATATATATATAAGTACATATATATATCACATACATATATTTGATCTCTCTTATCAACTTCACTTGCATATTCAAGAAACTGCTTGACAGTTTCACTTAAATATCTTATAAATACATAAAACTGAGCTTCTGTTTCCACCCACTTTTTTTCCTCCTATACTTCCACACCTCCTGTGAATGGTGCTACTATCTCATTACACCATTTGTGTCTTCCTTTCTTATACTTTTAAATACCGTACCATAAATCCTGGGTTCTCCATCCTCACTCTGCCACTAACTTTCTGTTGGCTTATGTTTTTAGTGCCTTGAATTGACAATAATAATATTGGTCTTATATATTCCATTCATTCAATCAAAACATAGGGACTAAGTATCTAAAATTTAAGACAATACTTGGTTCTGGTTATGTGAAGATAACAAAGCAGATAAAAGTTGCTGACTTTATAAAGTTTATAAGGTCTCAATCATGAGGGTTTAACTCTAGAAGACTGTGTTATGGGTTTTGCCAGTGGGGGGAAAAATTTTACAATAGGAAGGCAATGAATGGTTATATGTGGAAGAGTGACATGACCAGAATGAAATCTTATGTTTACTACTCTTTGCTGCTTTGCAGTGAATTGGTTAAGAATAGAGTGACAGATGGACATGGAGGGAGAAGCCTGAAAAAGGTTAATAGAAAAAGTATGCTACTATGAAAGGGAGCTGTTTGCACTTCTGTCTAGGGTAGTGGTAATAGAAATCAAAAGAAGTGAATGAATTTGATATACACTTTGTTGATAAAATATGTATCAGTCATTGAGGAAAACAGTACATTTCAAGAAGGTGGTATGTTCTATCTGGTGGAATAATGTGATCATTTTGGTCTTTGGAATTTAGATACATCTCTGTAGAATCTGAGAAAAATAAGCATTTAATAAATATTTAGTGGATGGATGATGAATGAATACATGTGCATAAATTAGTGAATTAGATTCATTAAACTAATGAGGAACTATATAGATTTTACTTTAAATAATATATTGCTTTTAGCATATTTAGCACTAGATACACATATACTTTTGTTTTCTATATATTTTGTCAACTCCTTTTAAACTTTTTAAGAAGAAGATTTTTTAAAGGGATTTCTGCATTCTCACATAAAGACCCTTGGGAAACCTTGTAAATTTAGAAAGGAGGAGTTACCTGCCAAAGGGGGGGGAGAATTCATGTTTACTCATTAAACAAACNCATGACCTGAGCCGAAAGCAGAGGCTTTAACCCACTGAGCCACCCAGGCGCCCAACTCCTTTTAAACTTTTTAAGAAGATTTTTTAAAGGGATTTCTGCATTCTCACATAAAGACCCTTGGGAAACCTTGTAAATTTAGAAAGGAGGAGTTACCTGCCAAAGGGGGGGGAGAATTCATGTTTACTCATTAAACAAACGTGGCTGAGGGCGCCTGGGTGGCTCAGTGGGTTAAAGCCGCTGCCTTCGGCTCAGGTCATGATCCCAGGTTCCTGGGATCGAGGCCCACATCGGGCTCTCTGCTCAGCAGGGAGCCTGCTTCCTCCTCTCTCCTCTCTTTCTGCCTGCCTCTCTGCCTACTTGTAATCTCTCTCTCTGTGTCAAATGAATAAATAAAAATCTTTAAAAAAAAAAAAAAAGATAAACAAACGTGGCTGAATTCTCTTTAGATAAATAAGTTATTCAGTTCCTTCCAAATTTATTTTTACTTTTATATGCACTTTTCTTGTGGCCACCCCTTTTTCAAAAACACAGAATATCAAGAACACTATAAAGTCATTTGTACCTAAAATAATTGAACTAGGAAGATATTATTAATATTCCTCCCTCTTTTCCTCCAGAGACAATGTGCTTTCTTCAGTCTGACTTCTGCTTTACTATTTGTGAAAATTAAGATGATGATGCATTTTAAATAGACAGCTTTGATTTGCATAAAACACAAGTTTGCCCAAGCTCTTCAAAGCACTTCAGAGAGTACTTAAAGGCTGAGAATATTTTCCTGTTCATTATACATGCAATACTAAACTTCATCTGGTGATATATATTTTATTAACAGTGTTTCTCCATCCCCCTGTCCAAAGATGCTGATTTACTAAAGGCTTCCTTTTACCTCTACTACAACTTCATTGCTTCCACATCTACCTTTCTTCTCCCTGTTCATGTTTGGATGGAGCACCATTGTGCGTGTGGGTGAGAGCGGAGAAAAGAGGTGAGAGACAAGGGAAGGAGCTTTGAGTCAGTGATCAGCACCAGCACCAAGATGACGAGGACCGGAGTTGTGGTGCTTCTGGAGAGGGAGGGGGAGAGGAAGAGAGAGGTAGATAGAAGATAGAAAACATCTACCACTTGCCCAGTTTTAATTCACCTGAATATTTAAACACTGCTTTGATATTCAAGTACCAACACCTGATGTCCTACACTGTTAAGGGAACACTGTTACTGTTACTATGATGACATTTTCTTCTCTGTCATGTTGCTTTTAATCAGTTTACTCTCCTTCCATCCATCTTTCTGACTTTCTCTTTCTCTTCTCGCCCCCTTCTCTCCATCATTCCATCCCTTCCTGTTTGCTTTAACTCACTTTTTTTGCTGTCCTTAGGGTAGGCAGTGTGTCCTTAGTTTTACATTTGAGAAAATCATGAAAAAATACTGAATTTTATTAACCATTATGCATTTGCTATTTTATTGTACCCAAATGGAATCTCATCAGAACAGAATTCAGTGTAGTTCTCAGAAATTGTGATGTGGTGAACATCTCCTAATCCAATATAGGTTCTTGATAATGGTTACCTGTACTATTTTGAAAATACATATTTAACTGGGCTTCCAAACACCAGTCTTTCACACACACACACACACACACACACACACACACACACACACACACACAAGATAAACTGAGACACAGTAGCATTTTTTTTAAGAGTTTATTATGTGTGCTCCACCAACAGGAGCTGGAGGAGAGGTTTTTATAGAGAAGATGGGGAAGCAAAAAAAGGAAATTATTTGGTTAGGTATAGTTTAAGCAGTCTTATTTGAGAATACCTAGTTGACTGTGATTGGTAGTTCTTAAGTTCATCTTGGATTTGATTCTGGCTTAGGTTTTGGTTTGCTTAGAGGGCTTCCAAGGCATTAGAATGACGTGCCTGATGACCTCCTTGTTTTATATATATACACACACACACACACACACACACACACACACATATATATATATATATATAGACAGCATTACAGTACTCTTTGCTTAAAACTTTGATGGTTCTGTGTTATTTGTGTACTAAATGAACTCCTACAAATTTCATCAGAATGAAGATTCCCAAGACCTATCTACAAATACTTGGTTTATTGGTTCTTAGATGGTGCCCATGAATCTGCATTTAAAAAATGATTCTGTTGTTTGACAGATAATCACTTTAAATTTCTCACCATTCCTTTAGAGTATGGCCTTTTTAGGTCCTGCATCCACCATATTTTTAATCACTCTTCCACAAAAGCACATGTTAAAAGACTTCTCTGTTACTGCCCGAATAAAATAATTCTCTCTTACCTGTCCTTGCTAGCCTTTGACCCATGCACCCAAGAGTATTCTATGATAGTGTGTTAAAGTGAGGTAATAGGTCTTATTCATTATGTAGATGGTGAGCTTGTTTTTTGAGCTCTAACTAATGTCTATATTTTTTTCATAGTGTCACAGTGACACATTGTGACGCAAATGATTTTTTTTAGGAATAAACAAAAAATTCTCTTTTTCTTAGAATACTTGATATGTAGGTATGCATGAAGACAGTTGAAATTATTTTAGGTATATGTAACTTCTTCATTCTTTAATGTTTTCAAAGATTTTATTTATTTAATTGACACAGAGAGAGAGATCACAAGTAGGCAGAGAGGCAGAGAGAGAGGAGGAAGCAGGCTCCCTGCCGAATAGAGAGCCTGATGTGGGACTCAATCCCAGGACCCTGAGATCATGACCTGAGCCAAAGGCAGAGGCCTAACCCACTGAGCCACCCAGGCGCTCTCTAATTTTTAATTATTAAATTAATATTTATAGCATGAAATATCAGAAAATAAACTAATAAAAATACATACATGCTAAAAGCACCCAAAAGCCTAAAACCTAGAGAAAATATTTGCTGAATTTCTGGTAGGTCTTATCTTATATACAAAAACATACTTTTTTTTCTCAGTAAAAAGAAAATGGTTGGGGTTTTTGAAGACTTTCTTAGGGCAGTATTAACAATTGAGCATAAGCTGCAGCAAAATACTTCCTACACTTCAGCCCACCCCATCTCCTGTCTACTAAGTGTCTCCCTATTATTGACATCTTTCATTGGCATGGTGCATTTGTTAAAATTGATGAAGCAATATTAATATATTATTGTTAACTAAAGTCCAAAGTTTCTATTAGGGTTTATTCCTAGCATTTTACATCTCTATTTGATGAACATTTAATATCCTGTATCCACAATTACATTATCCTATAGAATGGTTTTACCACCCTAAAATCCTCCTGTGTTCCAACCCCTGGAAACTACTGCTCTTTTTACTATCTCTATAGGTTTACCTTTTCTAAATATTATGTAGTTGAAATCATGTGGTATGTAGTCTTTTCAGACTTGCTTCTTTCCTTCATCAATATACATCTAAGTTTTCTCCATATCTTTTGTGGCTTGGTAGCTCATTCTTTTTTTTTTTTTAAAGATTTATTTATTTATTTATTTCACAGAGGGAGAGAGATCACAAGGAGGCAGAGAGGCAGGCAGACAGAGAGAGGGGGAAGCAGGCTCCCTGCTGAGCAGGGAGCCCGATGCGGGCCTCGATCCCAGGACCCTGAGATCATGACCTGAGCCGAAAGCAGAAGCTTTAACCCACTGAGCCACCCAGGCGCCCGGTAGCTCATTCTTTTTATTGCTATTACTACATTATCTGGACATGACAGGTTGTTGATCCATTAACTTACTGAAGGACATCTTGGTTGCTTCCAAGTTTTTGGCATTTATGAATAAAACTCCTCTAGACACCCATGTCCAAGATTTTGTGGGGACATAGTTTTCAACTATGTTGGGCATTTGGGCACATGAGTAGAATCCTGATTGCTGGATTCAAATTTGAAAGAAACTTTATATTCGACTATGTTCAACCTTATAAGAAACTTCTATGGTGGTTTCTAATGTGGCTGTACCATTTTATATTCCCATCAATATGGATGAGAGTTACTTTTGCTCAACATCTTGCCTAGATTTGATATTTTTTAAAATTTATTTTTATTATTATTATTTGCCCACGGGTACAGGTCTGTGAATCATCAGGCTTACACCTTTCACAGCATTCAGAAAAGCGCCAAACCCTCCCCAATATCCATAACCCATCGACCCTATCCCTACCCTCCCACCCCCCAGTAACCCTGTTTGTTTTGTGAGATTAGGAGTCCCGTATGGTTTGTCTCCTTCCCCATCCCACCTTGTTTCATTATTTTTCCCTCCCTACCCCCCACCCTGCCCCTCAAGTTCCTCATATCAGAGAGATCATATGATAATTGTCTTTCTCTGATTGACTTATTTCGCTCAGCATAATACCCTCTAGTTCCATCCACATCGTTCCAAACAGCAAGATTTCATTTCTTTTGATAGCTGCATAGTATTCCATTGTATATATATATATATATACCACATCTTCTTTATCCATTCATCTATTGATGGACATCTAGGTTCTTTCCATAGTTTGGCTATTGTGGACATTGCTGCTATAAACATTCGGGTGCACGTGCCCCTGAGGATCACTACCTTTGTAACTTTAGGGTAAATACCCAGTAGTGCGATCGTTGGGTCAGAGGGTAGCTCTATTTTCAACTTTTTGAGGAACCTCCACACTGTTTTCCAGAGTGGCTGCACCAGCTTGCATTCTCACCAACAGTGTAGGAGTGCTCCCCTTTCTCCACATCCTCGCCAACATCTGTCATTTCCTGACTTGTTGATTTTAGCCATCCTGACGGGTGTGAGGTGGTATCTCACTGTGGTTTTGATTTGTATTTCCCTGATGCTGAGTGATGTTGAGCACTTTCTCATGTGTCTGTTGGCCATTTGGATGTCTTCTTTGGAGAAATGTCTGTTCATGTCTTCTGCCCATCTCTTGACTGGGTTATTTGTTTTATGGGTGTTGAGTTTGAGAAGCTCTTTATAGATTTTGGATACTAGCCCTTTATCTGATATGTCGTTTGCAAATATCTTCTCCCATTCCATCAGTTGTCTTCTGGTTTTGTTGACTATTTCCTTTGCTGTGCAAAAGCTTTTAATCTTGATGAAGTCCCAATAGTTCATTTTTGCCCTTGCTTCCCTTGCCTTTGGTGAGGTTCCTAGGAAGAAGTTGCTGCGGTTGAGGTCGAAGAGGTTGCTGCCTGTGTTCTCCTCGAGGATTTTGATGGATTCCTT
>LNAC01000671.1:807674-818203 GCA_002007465.1 Ailurus styani | reverse complement strand
TTTTTTTTTTTTTATTTATTCATCTATTTACTTCACAGAGGGAGAGAGATTACAAGGAGGCAGAGAGACAGGCAGAGAGAGGGGGGGAAGCAGGCTTCCTGCTGAGCAGGAAGCCCGATGTGGGCCTCGATCCCAGGACCCTGAGATCATGATCTGAGCTGAAGGCAGAGGCTTTAACCCACTGAGCCACCCAGGCGCCCATTAATAGCTTTTTTTTATTTCAGCTTGGTTAGACATTTTTTTATTTCTCCAGAAAGGATTTTTATTTCTCTAGATAAGGCTTCTCTATTATCTTCCATGGTTTTTTTTTCAAGCCCAGCCAGCACCTTAAGAATCATCATTCTGAACTCTAGTTCTGTCATGTTACTAACGTCCGCATTGATTAGGTCCCTAGCCATCATTACTGCCTCTTGTTCTTTTTTGGGTGTGTGTGTTGATTTTTTCCCGCCTTGTCATTTTATGCAGATAAGAATAGATGGATGAGAGAACAAAATACTTTATAAAGGTTAGCAATGACCCCAGAGAAATATACACTAACCTAATCAGAAGAGACCTGGAACTTCCAGAAAGTGGTCGATTTTCTGTTCCTAGAGTCATTGCTCTTCTTCTCTTCAATCTCCTGTAGAATTTGTAGGTTTTTTGAATAGTTTGATAGCTATCTGGGTGAATTTCTGGGACCTGATGATAATTGGTCTCCTACTCCTCCGCCATCTTGCCACTCCTCTAGATTTGATATTGTTGTCAGTAGTTTGAATTTTAGCCATTTTAAAAGATGTGCAGTGGTAACTTGTTTTAATTTGCAATTCTCTAATGACCTATGATTTCATACAACTTTTCATATGCTTACTTGCCATCTATATATCTTCTTTAGTGAGAAGTCTTCACTTCAGATTTTTTACCCTGATTTTCTTTTCCCTTATTTTGAAATTCTAAAGTCATAAATTTCTAATTGCTACATATAGATTTTTATACTTATTTTTGATAAAACAGTGTAACATAGGAAAATATTTTGTTGATGTGGTCCAATTTCCCCAAAATATTCTCTTGTCAATATTTTATATTTAAAGTGATCCCATAAGTTAGGCAAAGTATCATTCTAAATTTAATAAATAACAAATTGATAAGTCTCATTTAATAGCAAACACAGGCAATTACAGGACATACCTTCTTTTTTTTTAAGATTTTATTTACTAATTTTAGAGAGCATGAGCAAAAAGAGGAGCAGAGGGAGAGGGACAAGCAGACAAGTGACTCCTAGCTGAGCATGGAGCCCAACACAGGGATCAGTGCTAGGACAGGAGATCAGGCCTTGAGCCAAAATCCAGAGTAAGAGGCTCAACCACCTGAGCCACCCAGATGCTCTATAGGACTTATCTTCTAATGTACAACCACAGAGGATACCATTCAAGTTGGTTCCTATGATATAAGATATATAGAACAGAGCTATTAAAGAGAAAGGCTTAAGCATATAACTCCAATAGTCACTATTTGGAAGTTTTTATTTAAGTTCCAATTAGTTAACTTACAGTGTAAATTAATGTCAGGTGCGCAATGTAGTGATTCAACACTTACAGAACAAGGGCCAGTACTCATCACAAATGTACTCCTTAATCTCCATCACTTATTTAAGCCATTTTCCCACCCACTCCCTTCTGGTAAACATCAAATTGTTCTCTATAGTTAAAAGTCTGTTTCTTGGTTTGTCTCTCTCACTCTTTTTTTTCCTTTGTTCATTTGGGTTTTTTTCCCTCCAAATTTTTAGGTCACTTCTGGTTAGTTAACATATATTGTAATACCAGTTTCAGGAATAGAATTTAGTGATTCATCTATTACATATAACACCCAGTGCTTACTATAAGTGCCCTCCTTAATATCCATCACCCATTTAGCCCATTCCCCACCCACCTCCTTCAGTCAAACCTCAGTTAACCCTCAGTTCTCTATAATTAAGAATCTTTTATGGTTTGTTCCCTCTCTCTCTCCCTTTTTTTCCCCTTCCTATATGCTCATCCGTTTTGTTTCTTATGTTCCACATATGAGTAAAATCATATAGTATTTGTTTTTCTCTGACTGACTTATTTCACTCACCATAATACACTGTAGCTCCATACTCATTTGTTTCCTAAATTCCACATATCAGTGAAAAAATTGTCTTTCTCTGATTTATTTCACTTAGCATTATATTCTCTAGCTCCATCCGTGTCATTGCAAATGGCAACATTTTATTGTTTGAGTGAAAAAGTTATTTTTAATAGGATATATGTGTGTGTGTGTGTGTATATATATATACATACACATACATTCACACACACACACACAAACACACACACATATCCTACATTAACTTTATCCATTCATTAATTGAGGGACATTTGGGCTGCTTACATATCTTGGCTATTATAAATAGTGCTGCTATAAACATAGGTGCATGTATCCCTGTGAATTACTGATTGTGAATTCAGTAGGTAAATACCCAGTAATGTGATTGCTGGATCATAAGATAGTTCTATTTTTCACTTTCTGAGGAACCTCCATACTGTTTTCCACAGTGGCTGTTCCAGTTTGCATTCCCACAAACAGGACAAAGAGGGTTCCCCTTTCTCCACATCCTCGCCAACACTTACTGTCTCTTGTGCTGTTGATTTTAGCCATTCTGACAGGTGTGAGGTGATACCTCATTGTATTGATCTGCATTTCCGTGATAGTAAGTGATGATAAACATCTTTTCATGTGTCTATTTGTCACCTATATACCGTTTCTGGAGAAATGACTGTTCAGGTCTTCAGTCCACTTTTTAATTGGATTATTTGCCTTTTGGGTGTTGAGTTTTTAAGTTGTTTATAAATTTTGAAAACTAACCTTTTATCAGATATATCATTTGCAAATATCTTCTTCCATTCCACAGTTTGCCTTTTAGTTTTCCTGTTTCCTTTGTTTTACAGAAGCTTTTTATTTTGATGTAGTCCCAATAGTTTATTTTTGCTTTTACTTCCCTTGCCTCAGAGGACCTATCCAGAAAAAAGTTGCTAAGGCTGACGTTAGAAAAGCTACTGCAGAGGCTCTCTTCTAGGATTGTGTGATTTCAGGTCTCATATTAAGCTCTCTGGCCCATTTAAAATTTATTTTCATGTATGCCGCAAGAAAGTGGTCCAGTTTCATTTTTTTGCATGTAGCTATCCAGTGTTCCCAACACCATGTGTTGAAGAGACTGTCTTTCTCTAATTGGGTATTCTTTCCTGCTTTGTTGAAGATTAATTGACCATGTAGTTGTGGGTTTATTTCTGAGTTTTCTATTCTGTTCTGTTGATGTATGATTTTTTGTGTGTGTGCGCCAGTACCATATTGTTTTGATTTCTACAGTTTTGTAATATAACTTGAAATCCAGAACTGGGATGTCTCCAGCTTTGTTTCTCTTTCTAGAATGTTTAGGTTATTCAAAGCCTTTTTTGGTTCCATTAGAGATTTTAAGATTATTCTAGTTCTGTGAAAACTGCTACTATTATTTCGATATGGATAGCATTGAATGTGTAGATTACTTTGGGAGTATAGGCATTTTAATGATATTTATTCTTCAAATCCGTGAGCATGGAATGTCTTTTCCATTTCCTTATGTTGTCTTCAATTTCTCTCATCAATGTTTTATAGTTTCCAAAGTACACATCTTTTACCTCTTTGTTTTATTCCTTAATATCTTACTATTTTTGGTGTAATTTTAAGTGAGATTTTCTTAATTTCTTGGTGTGCCGCTTCATTATTGGTGTATAAAAATGCAACAGATTTCTGTACATTGATTTTGTATCCTGACTTTACTGAATCTGTTAATCAGTTTTGGCAGTTTTTTGGTGGAGTCTTTTGGATTTACGGTATTTAGAAGCATGTTGTCTGCAAATAATGAAAGTTTTATTTCTTTATGGATTTGGATGCTTTTATTTTCTTTCTGTTGTCTGACCGGTAGCTAGGACTTCTAGGACTACATTGAATAAAAAGTAGTAAGAGTGGATGTGATTCCTGGATGGCTCAGTCAGTTAAGTGTTTGCCTTCAGCTTGGGTCATGATCCCAGCATCCTGGGATTGAGTCCCGCATTGGGCTCCTTACTCAGTGGGGAGCCTGCTTCTCCCTCTACCTCTCCCCCTGCTTGTGCTCTCTCTCTCTGACAAATAAATAAGTAAAATTAAAAAAAAATAAAGTGGTTATAGTGGACATCCTTGTCTTGTTCCTGACCTTAGAGGAAAAGCTCTTAGTTTTTTTCTCATTAAGGATGATGTTAGCTGTTCATAGATAGTGTTTATTATATTGAGGTATGTTCCCTCTAAACTGACTTTGTTGATGGTTATCATGAATACATGTTGTACTTTGTCAAATGCTTTTTCTGCATTTACTGACATGATCACATGGTTCTTATCCTTTCTCTTACTGATGAGATATATTGCTGATTTGACAATCTTGAACCATCCTTGAAACCAAGGAATAAATCCCACTTACTCAAGGTGAATGATATTTTAATGTATTGTTAGATTTGGTTAACTAGTATTTTGTAAAGTGTTTTACATCTATGTTCATCAGAGATATTAACTTCTAGGGGTGCCTCGGTGGTGCAGTCAGTTGAGTGGCCAACATTTGGTTTTGGCTGAGGTAATGATCTCATGGTGGTGGGATTGAACCCTGCATTGGTCTCTGCACATTCTGTGTAGAGTCTGATGGAGTTTCTCCCTCTGCTCCCATCCCCTGTTCTCTCTCTCTCTCTCTCTCTCTCTCGCTCTCAAGTAAGTAAAATGAATCAATCAATCAATCAATCATCTTAGATTAGGAGGCAGTTCTCTTTACTTTGTGGTGTCTTTATCTGGTTTTCATATCAGGGTAATGCTGACCTCATAGAATGNGATCATGACCTGAGCCGAAAGCAGAGGCATTAACCCACTGAGCCACCCAGGCGCCCTACTTTGTGGTGTCTTTATCTGGTTTTCATATCAGGGTAATGCTGACCTCATAGAATAATTTGGAAATTTTCCTTCCTCTTCTATCTCCTAGAACAGTTTGGGTAGAAAATGTATTAACTCTTATTTAAATGTTTGGTAGAATTCACCTGTGAAGCCATCTGGTCCTGGACTTCTGTTGGGAATTTTTCAATTACTGAGTCAATTTATTGGCTGGTTATCCATCTCTTCAAGCTTTCTTTTTCTTACTGTTTCAATTTTGATAGTTTATATTTTTTTGAGGAATTTATCCATTTCATCCATTTGTCCAATTTGTTGGCATATAGGTTTCATAATAGTCTCTTAAAATTGTTTGTATTTCTGTGCTATTAGTTGTTATTTGTTCCCTCTCATTTGTAATTTTGAGTCCTTTCTCTCTCTCTCTCTCTCTCTCTTTTCTCTTTCTTTAACTCTGGCTAGAGGTTTATCAATTTTATTGATCTTTTTTCCTAATAACCAGCTCCAGGTTTCATTGATCTGTTTTATTTATTTTATTATTGTTATATTTTTAGTTTATATATCCTTTATTTCTGCTCTAATCTTCAGTATTTCTTTCCTTCTGCTGGATTTAGGTCTTGTTAGTTTTTTTTCTAGCTCCTTTGCGTATAAGGATAGGTTGTGTATTTTAAATTTTTCTTGTTTCTTGAGGTATGCCTATATTGCTATAAACTTCTGTTTTAGAACTTTTGCTGCATCCCAAATTTTTGAATCGTTTAGTTTTCATTTTCATTCGTTGCCATGAATTTTTAAGTTTCTTCCTTTATTTCCTGGTTGACCCATTCATTGTTTAGTAGCATGTCACTTATCCTCCATGTATTTGTGGTTTTTCCAGACTTTTTTTGTGGTTGACTTCTGCCTCACAGCTCTTTGGTTAAAAAGGGTGCATGGTATGCCTTTGATCTTCTTGAATATATTGAGACTTGTTTTGTGGCCTAATATATGATCTGTTCTAGAGAAAGCTCCTCATGCACTTGAAAAGAATGTGTATTCTCCTCTTTTAGAATGGAGTGTTCTAAATAGACCTGTTAAATCCATCTTGTCCAGTGTGTCACTCAAAGCCATTGATTCCTTATTGACTTTCTATTTGGATGTGTCCATTGATGGAAATGGGGTGTTAAAGTTCCCTACTATTATTGTATTACAATATATTAGTTCCTATAACTAAGCCAAGCCTACTGACCTTTAAAACTGTAGGTTAAGCCCAGGTGGTTGTAAGAACTCAGGAAATTTCACCCGTATCACTTTCCAAGCCAGTTGCCTTGGCATTCATCATCCCTGTTGTTGGCTCCCCTGTGTCCTAGTCTGTCTCTTGCCCTTCTCCATGACCACAGCTCCTTCCCCACCACAGCAGGCATGATTTGTTTATCTTCCAAACCATATCTCCACACTGTCTACCTTCTTCAGTATGGCCTTTTCTCTATGTTTAGTTGTGGAACATGTTCTGCCAGTGTTCAGGTTAATTTCGGGGGTGTTTAGAATGATTTGACAGTTACTTAGAAGAATTCATGGAATGAGGTGAGCCTTGGATCCTCCTTCTCCACCATCATCTTCCAAATGCCTCTGATAGTCACTTCGATATACATAATCTGCCTACAAAAACAGATGTGCAATTATCTGATAAGGCAGCATAATGGGCAATTGATTTGATTTTAAAACTACATTATTAAGGAAAATTATGGTTTATTACTGATTGTGACAAAATAATATTTTTAATAAACACTCTAATGGATTAAATGGATATTAAAAAGAAGAGTTGTATTTCTGCCTCAGGACATTTAGAATGGCCAAGAGACAGTGTGATTGGAAGAGTATAATATATTGTGAATGAATTTCTATGTTAATGAGACAAAAATTCTTGTAAGAAAAAGGAGGATGTTGATACACATGTTAAGACTCATATTTTAAAATATTAATATTCACCCCCACACTACAATCCTAATTCCTTGTTCATAAATGGTATGGATACTCCTTCACCATTCAGTATTGCAATGTCCTTACTGTGAGCCATGAAAAGAAGCAAAAGTGCAAAAGCACTTTACATAGAATTGTGTTTTATCTACTTCCTTAGCCTTCACATGAAATGTGCTTTGGTGATAAATTTCCTGTAGATATCTGTATAGTCCAAAAGAAAATCTTCATGATATGGTTACAGAGCTATATTTAACACAACAAAGGATGGACAAGATACTTTACAAAATAGAAGCCTCCCAAAGATGTGTGTTTTAATTCTATTGTATAGATTTATCCCAACTCAGTAAAACAAAGTCCATACAGCCAAGTAGAACATGTTCACTAATAGAAACCTCTTGCTGTATATTTTATGCTTTAAGACTGTTTTGTCTTTATTTTCTTTAAATATTTATTTATTTGACAGAGAGCACAAGCAGGGTCAGGGACAGGCATAGGGAGAGGGAGAAGCAGGCTCCCCACTGAGCAGGGAGCCCAATGGAAGGCTCCATCCCAGACCCTGGGATCATGACCTAAGCCAAAGGCAGACAGATGCTTAACCCGCTGAGCCACCCAGGCTCCCCTCGTCTTTATTTTTTTAACGTTGCCTGTTATAGGCACTTACAAAAATGATTGTATCTTGTTTAAAACTACACAGCCATTTGTTAGAATATTCTAGAAAAACAGTGAATAATTAGGCTGAGAATCATTGGATATGCTAATATATTCTACTCTGTGCTAGGTACCCTGGAAAATGAAATATAAACATGTCGTGGTCCCTAAACAAAAGCATTGTGTAATCTAGTGTCTAAATGCTTTGATAGATAATCAATGTTATGGACTGTTATACATTGAACACCCACCTGAAATTCTATTACTCATCTTAAACTTAACATTTCCTAATCTGAGCTCCTATTTCCTTTTCCCTCCCAATCCTAATATGCTCCATCCACAGTGTTCTCCACCTCAAAGACTATCCTGTTCTTCTAGTTGTCATGTTGCAATACCTACAGTCATTCTTGATTTTTCTCCTTCTCTCATACTCCTCATCCACACCTTTAGTAAATAATGGTTACCTTACTTTTAAAATATATTTATAATCTGAATTTTTACTACCTGTACTCCTAAGAGCTGTTTGGATCTACCATCTTCTAAATGTTTGCAATAGCTTTCTAGATGGCTCCTTGTTTTTAACTTTGGCCCCCCTATTTACTTTGTATTTTGCTGTCTACTGTCCAAATGTGAAGCAATCAGAATGACTACTTTAAAATCTAATTTAACATATGTCACTCAAATCTGATCAAAACACCACATTGGATGGGTCTTCATTTCATGCACAGTAAAGCCAGAATGTTTTCATAGCCTAGATGGAACTACATAGCCTGCCCTATCTGTAGACCTCCTCCTCCTCTGCTTTATTCCTTGTTCACCAAACTCTTGATGTTCCTCTAACATTCCAGGCCCATGCTTGCCTTAGTGACCTTGGTCCAGTCTTCTGCATGCAGCTACTTTTCCCCACATAGGTGCTTGGTGCCATCTCTAACCATCTTCAGGCTTTCCCTGATTCTTACCTTCTCAGATAGGTTTTCCTTAACTATTCTAATATTATAACCCGTGCCCTTCACCCAATTTTATCTCATTATTTCTTTCATTTCTAACCCCTTTTTTGTTCTTTTGTTTTTACTTTCTTTGTAGTCTATAAACTTTTTGAAGGCAGGTGGTCACGTACAGCTTTATATCCCCAGCAGTGATCAATAAATATTTGTTGAATAAAAAAAGATAAAATGTCTAGCTTTTGGATGTAGAAGTTGTTCATCATCTTTTTATCTTTAAAATAAATGGGATCGTTTAAACTTTGATATTATGAATACATATTAACTGTATTCTAACTTGTAACAGTTAATTGACATGTTTTTATCTTTAAAAATTCTTAACCTATATTTAAAATAATTTAATTGCCATTAGGTGCACCTCTAACAGTGAAAAGCTGCTACTAGACAGAGTCTTTATACCTAATATTAAAATAAAACTGCCTACTATATGGTTTTTAAAGGTAAAAACAAAAGACTAGTTCTGGGTCTAAGCCTCATAAGGGTCTAAGCTTATACATTTTTTTAAAAAGATTTATTTGAGAGAGAGAGAGAGCACATGTGAGCAGGGGGAGGGCAGAGGGAGAGAATCTCAAGCAGACTCCCTGCTGATTAGGCTTGAGGGGGAGGAGTGGGGGACAGACACAGGGCTCTCAATCTCAGAACCCATGAGATCATGACCTGAGCTGAAACCAAGAGTTGATGCTTCAACAGCTGAGCCACCCAGGTACCCCTAAACTTAGAATTTTATCCAATTTTCAATACATGATAAAGAAGAAAAATTTTACTGATGAATTGAGTTTTTAGTTTTGAATAAGAGTTATCCAAATTTGTTGCAGCATTTCCTTTGTTGTTTAACTATAAAATATGGTGATTGCATAGGAGGCTATAACCCTCACCTTTTGTCTTCCCTTAGCATTCACTAGAAATGCAAAGCGATGATTGTAAAAAGCATATAAAATGTGATGTATCTTAAAACTCAATAAGTTTTCTTTATAAAAACCCACATTATGTTCTAAAACTCTAACATTTCTGACTAGTGTACTTTATAGAAATCTAAGATTAAAAAATAGGAACAAAGCATTTCGTGAGGTATAAATTATAACCTACTGGCTGCTTAAAAACCTTTTTCATATGGAATCATTCTAATGCCAATATTTAGTTATGTTCCAATTCAGATTTGATATTTCATTATCTTTTCAGTCTAATCCACACTGAGTATTTTTCATCTTATGGTCCTCAAGAAATGTGTTGCTATATCTTTAATGACTGAGTTGATCAAATTTTATTTATAAATAGGTAGAATCATTAAAACAAACTTATATTTAGCATATTTTCCTACTGTACTTCTAATTCTTAATTTGAAATTTAAGATTATATATATGATGCTTAATTAATTAACCAGAAATCCTACATTTATCAATCATCAAAGGAGGGGGAAGCTTTTAATCACTTTTATCCCTTATAGTAATTCATTAAAGTATAAACAAGACATACTATTTGTGTTTGAGTAGTTCAATATTGTTGGCTAAAATATTATCCATTGTACTTGAATATATTTGTCTCTATCGCTACTATTTGCTTTTTAAAATCTGTGTTAACTTTACAAAATATGGTTGGGGGTAGGCTGAATAATGTCCTCCTGAAAAGATATTCATGTCCTAATCCCTGGAACCTGTGAATATTACTTTATATGGTTAAAGATGGGATTAAGTAAGGGATCCTGATACAGGGAGACTCTCTTGGTTTATTCAAGGAGACCTTAATTCCAATCATAAGTGTCGATAAGAGGGAAGCAGAGGGAGATTTGACAAAGACAAGAGAAGTCAGTGTGACCAGGAAAGCTGAGATTGTAGTTATATGGCCATAAGCCAAGGAATGCTGGGAGAGCTAAGGAACAAATTCTTCTCTAGAGCTTCCAGAGAAAGTATGACTTGGCCTATATATATATATATATATATATATATATATATATATATATATATATATATATATATAAAATATTATATATATATATAT
>LNAC01000671.1:773511-806165 GCA_002007465.1 Ailurus styani | reverse complement strand
TATATATATATATATATATATATATATATATATATATATATATATTAAAGATTTTATTTATATATTTGACACAGAGAGAGAGAGAGCAGATCACAAGTACGCAGAGAGGCAGGCAGAGAGAAAGGAGGAAGCAGGTTCTCTGCTGATGCAGGGCTTGATCCCAGGACACTGAGATCATGACTTGAGCCGAAGGCAGAGGCTTTAACCCACTGAACCACTCAGGCTCCCCTACTTGGTCAATATCTTAACTGGAACTGATTTTAGACTTCTGGCCTCTATAACCATGGGAGAATAAATTTAGGTTTGTGACAATTTATTACAGCAGCTGCAGGAAACTTATACAATATTATTCATAATTACTCAGTATTTAATAGCAGGAGAAAATGAGATCTGTTAGAATCAGGTGATGGAGCTATTCTGTAATTTTTTTTTTTTGTATTTAGGAAAATCAAAAACACATACACATTTGAAGTCTTTATTTTTTTTTCCCCTGTTCTAGGACCTCCTCTGTATTTTTTAATTAACATATAATGTATTATTTTTTTCAGAGGTACAGGTCTGTGATTCACCAGTCTTATACAATTCACAGCACTCACCATAGCACATACCCTCCCCAATGTCCTTCCTCTGTATTCTGTTGTTCTTAGAAAAAAGATGGTGATTATAGACACTGAGGTTCAGAATTCCTAGGGTCTTTTATTTCCTCTTCTGAAAACTCAGTTGCCTTATTTCTCTTGAGGAGAAGAGTGGATCTGGGCTGTTAGCCTTTTTTCCCCTCTCTCTGTTTTCCAAAATCTTTTATGATTTTTTTTTCTTTTTGGTTATAAAGCTTGAGGTAGGATAAGCAAAACAGCCCTGAAAGAGACCCCATCTCAACAAATTACTTATGTTCTGATTAAAAATACATAAGAGGGCAAGAGTAGATCCTAGGAAAAGAAGGTCCCCCAAAGAGAAGAGGTTTGTAGAAAAGTTCTCTGGACTGGTCTGCATTTTCTTTGATTTAGGGAAATGGATATAAACCTGGGACAGAAGGAAAGGATGTTCCTGAACTTTATCCAGCTGTGTTTCACTACTGTGTCAATTCCTTACCATATGAAATCTAGCAATTAGATATGTGTTAGATGTTTTCAAGGTGCAAAGAAAGGAGATTACAGTTAGGAAACCACAGATGGAAGGGACTTGTTAAGTACACATAAAAAGAAAAGAATCTCAGAAAGTTCTCAGTTGTTGGACCAGTTCTGTATTTCAATAAACGCTATTTGCATCTTTATTTAAAGCAGCCAGAAATTAAGACCAATATTGAGAGCTATAATTAATGTTGATACATTTTGATGGGGAGGAAAACAGTTTACCCAATTCTGTTGGCTTTAAAATAGGTTTTGATATGAAGGAAACTTTGTAGAAATGTATAATAAATGTGTCTTCCTGGAGTATAGCTGGTATTTATGGTAGTTGGTGTTCTAAGCATTTCTGTCTCCTTGTTTTCTTGATTTAATTACTTCTTCATCTTGACCATGCTTCTGCCAGTTAATCAGTAGAACTTTATTACTTTCCTCATAAACATCAATTGGGTTTTATAGAATCTGTTAGTTTTTTTTTTAATTTCTCCTCTGATTTTTTTTTTACTTTTCGACTTAGTCATTCAGATCCTGCTCTTTCTCATTATTACTTTTCTGTTTTCCTCATGTAGCATTTCTTCAAACTCTCTGATTTTTTGCTAAAATGTTTTCTAGTGATTTTACTCAAGCTTGGGCCTTATGCATAAAAAAGTTGGCAAGTTCCAATCTATTATGCTTTATCCCAGGTAGAAGAAATAAGAGGATGTACTATATAGATATAATAATCAGTTTGTCTTTTTTTTTTTTAAATTACCATACAACAACCATTCTAAACAGTATCAGTGATAAAATATTCCTCCTTACTGGGACACATGGCTTCCACTGCTCCCCCTCACTTGATATGCCAAATAGAGAGTGTTCATCTTTTCCAAATGTTGCCATGAATGACATCTTTGGAGAACTTTTTATTTATTAGTAAAACTTTTTATATTTTTTTGAGAAATAATTTATATATGATAAAATACACACTTCCATATTCAGCTTGATGTGTTCTGACTATTGATTCCCTGCAACCACCATTCATCAAAATGTAGAACATACTCATTACCCAGAAATATTTCTAATTTAATTCCAGTCAATTTTACGTGACCGCCAACCCCACTAAGAAACAGCTCCTTTCTGGTTTTATCACTATCAATTACTTTTGCCTATTTTTGGACATAATTTAAATGGAATGGGCTGGCAACATGTGCTCATTATAACACTTTTAAGACTCAATTTGTTTTTTTTTTTTAAAGATTTTATTTATTCATTTGACACAGAGAGAGAGATTACAAGTAGGCAGAGAGGCAGGCAGAGAGAGAGGAGAGAGGAGGAAGCAGGCTCCCTGCTGAGCAGAGAGCCCGATGTGGGCCTCGATCCCAGGACCCTGGGATCATGACCTGAGCCGAAGGCAGCGGCTTTAACCCACTGAGCCATCCAGGCGCCCTGTTTTCTTATTTTTTTAACTGATTTTATACTTTCCTTCATGTAGTTCCAGTACATTCATTGATAACTTATTTCTAGTTATTATTTGGATTTTGGAGAATGTAATTTTTAAAGTTTTATTTTGCATATTACATTTTTTCAGATTACTTAGTTCACCATTTTATTCATTATACTATTTTTAATTAGTCCTTTTAGATTTTTTAATTGATATTTACATATCTTTTAAGTAATGCTGTTTCTTTCTCTATGTTTTAGTTTTTGTAGTTTCTTTCTGTATGAGTCTGAATTTTTGAATGAAAATGTTAAAGTCCCAACTCTTTATAAACAAATGAACTTTCATATAAAAAACATTAATAGTATCAAAGTCAATTATGACTGTAATCTGTATCTGTTATACTAGAACTTCAGTTTTATTTTTTCCCATAGTACTTTACAAAATGTGTAAATCAAATAAAAAATATAAACAACTCACACAAATCTAAGATATATTTGCTGCATGTCCATTCCCGCTCTTAGGAGATAAAAAGATTACATTCAAAGATATTAGAGCCTAATCTACCCTTGCTAGTTCATTAGATTAGTATTTTAATGTTTGCTTTTGTTTTAATTGTGCCCCTTAAACTGTCCTAGATGGGTAAAGAATGTTTTATTAAAATCACTTATAATGTATTGCTATTTTAAGTCCCAGTGTCAAAATTTTTAAAAGACCTTTCCTGGATATTTATTAGATTATAGTTGGATCTGTTTTCTATACATTTGGACATGTAAATATATCACAGAAGGCTGTGATATTTGTTATCAAAATCCTTAGAAAGTTAGTTATCAAATTCTTTAGAAATCTTTGACAGTAAACTACAAAGATTTGTATTTTTAAAAATTATTCTAAGCAAAGTGTTAAGTATTGTTTACTTTTTAAACAGTATTTTTATTCCTTGTTTTGTTAATGTGGTGTATCATACTGATTTATTCATGAATGCAAAACCATCTTTGCATCCCCAAAATAAATTCCCACTTGATCAATGTGAGTGATCCTTTAATGTATTGTTGTATGTGGTTTGCTAATATTTTTTTTTTAAGATTTTATTTATTCATTTGACACACAGAGAGAGATTACAAGTAGGCAGAGAGACAGGCAGAGAGAGAGGAGAGAGGAGGAAGCAGGCTCCCTGCTGAGCAGAGAGCCCGATGTGGGCCTCGATCCCAGGACCCTGGGATCATGACCTGAGCCGAAGGCAGCGGCTTTAACCCACTGAGCCACCCAGGCGCCCAGTGGTTTGCTAATATTTTGTTGAGGATTTTTGCATTTGGGTTTATCAGGGTATTGACNTCTCTCTCTCTCTCTCTCTCTCTCTCTCTCTCTCTCTCTCTCTCTCTCTCTCTCTCTTTTGTAGGGTCTTTGTGGAGATATTGCTACCAGGTTAATGCTGGCCTCACAGAAGGTATTTGGAAGCTTTCTTTCCTCTTCTATTTTTTTGAACAGTTTGAAGAGAATAAATATTAACTCTTGTTCAACTGTTTGTTAGACTTCATCTGTGAATCCAGCTGGTCCTGGACTTTATTTTTTGGTAGTTTTCTGATTACCAGTTCAATTTCATTACTAATAATTAGTCTGTGTAGATTTCCTATTTCTTCCTGATTCAGTTTTGAAAGATTGTGTATTTCTAGGAATTCATCCACTAAATACTATCTCACTATAGGATACCATTAGTATTCTCCCAAAAGAAAAAGAAAAATATGTCTCAAATTTTCTTAGTAATATTCGGATTATTATCAGGATTTCAAGATTTCCATAAAAATTGAACAACAGGGTATCTGTATGTCTCTCTGTCTAGTTGTATATGTATGTCTTTATACTTTATTTTTCTAATTTTATGCTGTATACATAAACAATGGAATTTACCTTGAGATGCTGTTTATTTCTTGCCTCAAATATTGTTAGTAGGTTATTCTGAATAAGGTAGTAGATGCAACAAATCTTCATGGAAAGTATATTGACCTTACACTCAGGCGACATATTGCCTGATTTCTAGCCCTCATCTAAAAATTGAAGTTCTTGGGTGCCTGGGTGGCTCAGTGGGTTAAAGCCTCTGCTTTTGGCTCAGGTCATGATCTCAAGGTCCTGGGATCGAGGCCCGCATCAGGCTCTCTGCTCAGCAGGGAGCCTGCTTCCTCCTCTCTCTCTGTCTGCCTCTCTGCCTACTTGTGATCTGATCTCTCTCTGTGTGTCAAATAATAAATAAAATCTTTAAATAAATAAATAAATAAATAAATAAATAAATAAATAATTGAAGTTCTTTAGAAAATAATGTTTGGGATTAACTCCAGATCTAATATTTAAATAAAATTGACCATCAAAAATAAGATTTTGACCAAAGAAATTACATGTTATAAGGTTTTCTTTAATATAGAATAAAGAAAATATAGAAATATATAGATATATGAAATCTGAATGACTATAACATTTATTTATATTAAAAATATTCCTCACTTTCAGGAGAAAAAGGCAATCACTCAAAAATCAAAGGACTAGAGGCAATATGAGGTACGTTCAGCATTCTGTAGAGAATAATCTGAAGGTGCTGCTCATTCACTCTGTCTTTTAAACTGTCTGAAGCTGTCTTTTTTTACAATGGATTTAATAGTGTGACTGATTCTGAAGAAAGTCAACATACAGAGTTATTCAGAGAATATGAAAATACATTTCAAATACTGGTGACTATTACATTTTAGAAAGATTTCCTGCAGTTATTTTTAAAGATATTTTTATAACTTAGGTAACTAATGTTATCTTCAAGATTATCATATTAAACTGAATATTTATTTCCTGGAACATTCAAGCTAAATTGAATTTTCCCAAACTTGCATAAGGGACATGACTTTCAAATGTAAGCTAACTAGAAAATCTTTCCAAACTTATTTCTCCTTTGTTCCTAGCCTGTCTGATAAAATGGGTAAGACATGCAGAATTTAAAGATTTGAATTGGTTGTTGTCTATATACAGATACCATAGCAAAAGGACCCACAATCTATTTTGATTGTAAATATAGATAAAATATACTTTGCATGGTAAAGATTTCTATACTTTCTGTCTTTACTCATCCCCTGTGACTTGTCCATTTCACAGCAATGACCACCCACTAACTAAATCCATAATTATCATTGCTGCATTAATGTTGTCACTGGAGAAAATATAACATTAAGCTGTCTTTGCAAGAGGAGAAAAGTTCTTGTTTCCATTCTCCTGCAGTAGCTATTTGGAGCCAAAAAGGGAAATTTGCTGGTACTTTGATGATTTAAGTCCGTTTAACAAAGTTACACAGGTAACAGCAGTGAAATCATCTACTAGTTTGTGCCCAAATCACATGCAAATAATGTGCAAATGAACAATGAGGTCCAAGATCCCTATATGTCATTTGATATACTGCCCACATTTCAGTTAGTTATTAAAAAGTTCTCTTTCCTAAAAAAAATATAAATAAAAGTTCTAGTTTCTACTCTGTTGGCCCAAATATAATAGGGGATTCTCAAAGGAAACAAGTCTTCCATCTTTAGAAACTCAAGGGCGTATCACAGAGGGCATACTATGTGTATTTATTTTTGTTTTTGTTTTTGTTAAAGATATATTTATTCATTAGAGAGAGAGAGATCACAAGTAGGCAGAGAGGCAGGCAAAGAGAGAGGAGGAAGCAGGCTCCCTGCTTAACAGGGAGCCCGATGCTGGGCTCAATTCCAGGACCCTGAGATCATGACCTGAACCAAAGACAGAGGCTTTAACCCACTGAGTCACCCAGGCACCCTGTTTTTTTTAAATGATTTATTTGTTTGTCAGAAGAAGAGGGAGAGAGAGAAGGAGCAGGGGGAGTTGCAGGCAGAGAATGAAGCAGGCTCCCCAGTGAGCAGGCAGCCTGGGATCATGACCTGAGCTGAAGGGCAGATCCTTAACCAACTAAGGCACCAAGGCATCCCTTGTGTTTTTCTTGTTCAAAGCTTTCTCTTTTTTTTTAAAAAAAAATGTAATTGAGATATAACGGACATGCGGTATAATGTAAGTTTAAGATGTATGTGTTGATTTGATACACATATATTGCAAAATGATTACTATCATAGTATTAGCTAACATGTTCATCATGTTACATAATTCTTTTGTGTGTGTGATATAACATTTAAGATCTCTCAGCAATTTTCAAGCATTATGAACTATTGTCATGATTTACATTAAATCCCAGAACTTACTCATTTTATAACTAGAAGTTTGTACCCCTGACCAACATCTCCCTTGTGCTCTCCTTCCAATCCCCCATCATCCAGCCTCTGGTAACCACCACTTGACTCTTAGTTTCTGAGTTAGTCTTCTTTAGATTTTTATATACAGGTGATACTGCACAGTATTTCTGTCTCTGGATTAATTCCTTTAGCATAATTCCCTCCAGATTAACCCATGTTGTTGCAAATGACAGGATTTCCTTCTTTTATAAGGCTGAATAATCATCCATTCTGTGTGTGAGTGTCTGTGTGTGTATGGATGGATGGAGAGACATATAAATAGGGAAGGTATGGTTATAACCAAATGTATGGATAAATTCCATTCATCCATCAGGGAACACTGATGCTATATCCATACCTTCCCTATTGAATATTACTATAGTGAACATAGAAGTATAGTTATCTCTTTGAGACAATGATTCTATTAACTTTTGATATATAAACAGACATATGGGTGCTAGATCATATGTATGGTAGTTTTATTTTTAATTTCTTTAGGAGCCTCAATACTGTTTCCCTTAATGGATAAACTGATTTACTTTCTCACCAACAGTGCACAAGAGTTCCTTTATCTCCACATTCTCATCAACAGGTACCTTTTCTCTTTTCCACGATAGTCATTCTAACAGGTAGGAGGTGATATCTCATTGTGGTTTTGACTTTATTTTCCTGATGATTATTTATATTGAATACATTTTCACATAGTTGCTGCCATTTGTATGTCTTAGAAAAAATGTCTATTTAGGTTGTCTATTTTTAATTGGATCATTTGTTTCAATTTTTTTTTGCTATTGAGTTATATGAGTTGTTTATATATTTTGGATATTAACTCCTTATCAGGAGTAATATCAGTTAATATGTGATTTGCAAATAATTTCTCCCATTATATAGGTTGCCTTTTCATTTTGCTGGTGGCTTTTTTGCTGTGTAGAACCCTTTTATTTTGATGTAGCCCTAATTATTTATTTTTTGTTTTTGTTGTTTGTGCTTTAGGTGTTATATTGAAAAAATTGTGGTCAAGACAAATGTCAAGGTTATTTTCTCCTACATTTTCTTCTAGGAGTTATAGGTTTTCAGTTTTTATGTTAAGGACTTTAATCCATTTTGAATTTATTTTTCCGTATAAGGGTCCATTTTGATTCTTCTGCATGTGGCTATCCATTTTTCCCAACCATTACTGAGCAGATTGTCCTTTCCCTATTGAGAATTCTTGGCTCCCTTGTCGATAGTAATTGATCATACATGTTGAGTTTATTTTTGCTCTCTCAGTTCTGTTCCATTGGTCTGTGTGTGTATTTGTATGCCAGAACCATACTGTGTTGATTACTATAGGTTTGTAGTATAGCTTGAAAACAGTAAATATGCCTCTGACTCTGTTTTTCTTTCTTAGGATTGCTTTGGGTATTTGGGGTATTTTGTGTTTCCACAGAAATTTTAGATTTTTTTTTCATATTTCTGTGAAAAATGCCATTGAATTTTTAAAAGGATTGCATTGAATCTATAGATATTTGGGGTAGTATGGACATTTTAACAATATTCTTTTTGTCCATGATGAACACTGGATATCTTTCCATACAGTGTCTTCTTCAATTTGTTTCATGAGTCTTGTAGTCTTCATTGTAGAGACCTTTCATCTCCTTGGTTAAGTTTATTTCTAAGTACTTTATTGTTTTTGATGCTGTTGTAAATGATAGTTTTATTTCTTTGTCAGATGTTTTGTTGTTAGTGTATAGGAATGCAACTGAATTCTGTTGATTTCGTATCCTGCAACTTTATTGAATTTAGCTTATTTTGACATTATTTTTCCTGTGGAATCTTGAGGGTATTCTATATATAAGATCATTATTACCTGCAAATAAAGACAATTTTACTCTTCCCTTTCTATTTGGATTCTTTTTATTTCTTTTTCTTGCCTGATTGAATTTAGACTTCTAGTACTGTGTAAAATATACAGGGCGAGAGTGGGTACCCTTGTCTTTTTCCAGATCTTAGAGGAAAAGATTTTAACCTTTCAGTGTTGAATATAGTATTGGCTGTGGGTTGATCCTGTATGGCCTTTATTGTGTTGGAGTATGTTCTCTCTATAACCAATGTGTCAAGTGTTTTCTTCATAACGGAATATTATATTTTGTCAAATGTCTCTTTTTGGTCACCTTTTGATATAATCATGTAAGTTTTACTTTTCATTCTATCAATGTGGTGCATCACATTAATTGACTTGCATATGTTGAAACATCCTCGCATCTCAGGGATATATCCCACTTCACGGTGCATCATTTTGTTAATGTTGTTGAATTACTACCATTTCTTTTGAGGTTTTTGAATCTATATTCATTAGGGATATTTGTTTGTAGTTTTCCTGTGGTGTCCTTACTTGGCTTTGGTGTCAGGATAATTTTGGCCTTGTAAAATGAGTTTGGAGGTGTTCTGTCATCTCCAATTTTTTAGAAGAGTTTGAGAAGGGTGGGTATTAACTCTTTAGAGGTTTGGTAGAAATCACCAGTGAAAAATCCACCTGGTCCTGGGTTTTCTGTCTTGGAAATTTGTGATAATTGATTTATTCTCTTTATCCATTATTGGTATGTTAAGATTCTTTATTTCTTCATGGTTCAGTCTTAGTAGGTTGTATGGTTATTGTTTAATTATAGTAGTCTGTTATGGTCCTCTGTATTTCTATGGTAACAATTGTAATGTCTCTTTTATTTCTGATTTTAATTTTTGCTTTTTTTTTTCAGTTCAGCTAAAGGCTTTCCAGGACTATTTGTCTTTTCAAAACGCCAACTTTTTCTTTCTTTCTTGATTTTTTCTTTGTTTATCTGGTCTCTATATCATTTATTTCTGTGATCTTTGTTATTTCCTTCCTTATACCAACTATAAGCTTAACTTTTTCTAGTTCCTCGAAGTATAAAGTCAGGATGTTCATTTGAGATCTTCCTTTTTTCTTCATGTAGGTATTTATTGCTGTAAAGTTCTTCTTAGAACTGCTTTGCTTCATTTCATAGGGTTTGATACGTTGTGCTTCCATTTTTGTTTCAAGATATTTTTAAAATTTCCTTTTGATTTCTTATCTGAATCACTGGTTGTCAGGAGTATGTTAATTTCCACATCTCTGTGAATTTTCCAGTTTCCCTTCTATTTTTGGTTTCTAGTTTAATGCCACTGTGGTTGGAAAAGAGAAGTGGTATAATTTAAGTATATTTGTGAAGACCTGCTTTATGACCTTGTCATATGACCTATCCAACAGATTGTTTTGTGTTTATGTTAAAGAATGTGTATTATGCTGATGCTGGATGAAATGTTGTCTACTTAACTGATTAAATCTATTTGATCTAGAGTATGGTTCAAGTCCAAAATTATGGCATTGATTTTCTGTCTGGATGCTATATTCATTGACAAAAGTAGGGATTAAAGTCCCTTAGTATTATTGTATAGTTGTCTATTTCTCCCTTCGGGTCTGTTAGTATTTGCTTAATATACTTATGTGCTCCTATGTTGAGTGCATATATACTTATAATTCAGTGTTTTCCTAATAAACTGACCTGCTTATTATTATGACATGGCTTGTCTCCTATTAATTTTGGCTTAAAGTCTACTTTGTCTGATACAAGTATAGCTACCTCTGCTTTCTTTAGGTTTCTACTTTTGTGGTGTATTTTTTCCATTTCTTCATACTGAGCTAACATGTGTCTTTAAAAGCTAAAGAAGTGAGTCTGTTATAGGCAGCATATAGTTGGTTCTTTTTTTTTTTTTTTAATCTACCTACCCACTGTATGTCTTTCGACTGGGGAATTCAAGCCATTTGCATTTAAAATAATTATTGATTGGTAAGGACTTACTGTTGACATCATACTAATTGTTTTCTGGCTGTTTTGCAGTTCCCTTGTTACTTTCTTTCCCTCTTGATGGCTGCCTTTGTGAATGGATACTTTTCTGAGTGGTATGTTTGGATTCCCTTCTCTTTATCTTTTATGAACCTACTGTGAATTTTTGCTTTGTGATTACTACGACACTTCCATAAAACATCAATGTAATAGTATATTCTATACTGATTACAATTTAACTTTGCATCTAAAAATTCTACCCCTTTACCCTTGCCTTTTATGTTTTTGATGCCACAGTTCATCTTTTTATATTATATATCCCTTAACAATTATAGCTGTAGTTATATTTAGTACTGTTGTCCTTTAAAGTTTATACTAAAAAACTTTACACACCACTATATTACAGTATTTGAGTATTTTCAATCTGATTTATGCTCACCTCTACTATTGTGTTATGTATTTTCATATTACTAATTAGCATTCATTTATTTTGGCTTAAAGAATTCCCTCTAGCATTTCTTTTAAGGCAGGTTTAGTGCTGATACTTCTTAGAAAACAAAAGCTGAGGAAGTTTATTATCTTGCCTTCATTAATGAAGGATAACTTTGCTGGGTAAAATATTATTGATCTTTGTTAGGGTGAGGACAGAAAGCTATGTTCTTCCTTCTCACTATTTTGATGGAGATGGTATGCTACTGATCATCAAAAACTAATTTTTGAATAAACCAATATTAATATTTAAACATTTTAATTTGCAGAGGACTTTTGTTTTAGCATAGCCTCAAATTATAATTCTATAAAATTTGAATATGAATGCATTATTTGAATTAATATAAATAAACAAACACTTAAATCTGCAATATCGTAAAATATACTTTGGGTAGCTCAGCCTTGACCCAAACCAAATATGAACAGAGCCTTTTTGTGATAATCTTTTATTTATAATGTAATCTAATATTTGGTCTCTGAGGTCAGAATTTAGAAAGAAAACTTGAAAACTTCAGACAATAATGAAAAACTTTAAAAATGAAAAATTGTAATACTTTATTTCACTATAAAATGTGTGAACTCAGGTCAATTTTCTGTCTGATGCAATGCTGTAATTACACAACAGAGTTTCTTAAATAATAGTACTAATAGGTGGTCTTTGGAGGTAAAAATTATTTAGGAAGAATAATGTCTAGAAATATCATGAAGAATAACCCAAAATAGGTGTAGTGAGTCAGGCCTACATTTACTATGCATTTTTCCAAAGAAAGTAAAGAATAATTTTGAGACAATTATCTGGATAATTTATTATTTTTTTATCTTCCTTTTATAGAAATATGGATTTGCTGCTTTATTTTCAAATGAAAACCTGTGTAGTCTACATGAACTACAGAATTGTTCTGTCTTCTGGAGTTTCTTTATTATTATAGACAGAGACTTAAATGATCAATTCCAGGGTTGAATTCTGGTTTCACTGTAGGCAAAGAATAATGAAGTGTACTGGTGAGGTTTGTAGAAACATCCTAACATATTTATTCCTCTAATTATGCAATAAATATTTATTAAATGCTCATCATATGCAAGAGGCTGAGCAACATGATTTATTCTCCTGAAATAAATTAAATGCTTCATCCTAAACTTGGTTATAGTTATCTTGATGGGAATAACTTTAATCCCTTTGTTCTTTGCAAGGAAAATTCAAGTCAAACAATATACAAAAGTATGGAAAGAAAAAATGAGTGACTGTAGAAATATAGAAATGTAAAATTTAAAATATGGAGGTAGAGTTCACCAAGGCTAGGCCAGTGCCTTCCAGTGGATTGTGAAAACTCAATAGCTGTTCCTACTATAGCAATATCCATAAGAGACTAAGCTGTATCACTCCCACACTCTTCTTAAATGCTTAGGGGACTTTGAGAAAATTTCTAAATGCTCTGTCTCTCGGTTTTCTTCAACTTGGCAAGTGGGTATTGCTAATGCCCTCATTTGAATTTTATGTAAAGTTAACTACATACTATATGAGTTACTACATACTACATACTACAAAGTTAACTACATGAATGTTATGTAAAGTTATAGGAAGATAGAAGTTCTAAAATATTGGTGCAGATTAGGCACTTATTATTTATTCCCTTTTGCTCTTTTAAGAATTGTGTGATGAAAAAAAAAATCTGTGACATGTTTGAGCTCAAGCTGATAGTACCTTTTAATTTGCCTCACTTGAATGTTCAACTCCATCATCACCCTCTTTAGGAGTAATTCTTGATTTTAAGGTCTAATTTTAGTCAAAGCCATATAATTTTAAAGTTAAGAGCTGGGGAGAAAAGAAAACTAGTTGTGTTTACGTTATCCTTGCCATTTTACCAGGTGAGGAAAAGGGTTTAAGCAATTTGACTAACGTCACTAGTTAGTGTCAGCAACAGAATTTAAACCTAGTCGTTCAGACTGCAAATTCCTGTTCTTCAGACTAAAAAAGGTCATCATTTTCATTAGTGTAACCACTGTCTAAAGTAGGACATTTGGGTGGGTCTATTCCTACTCTTACATGTGTTAATAACACTGCACTATGTCAGAACAAACACAATCAAGGTACTAGTCATGCTGACCATGTTGCTGATGACATTTCGCCAAAGAGAAATGATTTTCACAGCAAGAGGGACTTATCTGAGAGAGAAAATTTTACTTCTTCTATAGCACTTTAAATCACATTTGAGTGTCATTACGGTTCTGACTTTTTGACCTCATCTTTCAAGATGGGAAAAGAAGCAATAGATACAAAGGTGTTTTTGTGACTACGTGTCACTGAAAGCGTTAATTGATTTTATCTGTTTATAGGGTAGAAATCTTCTAATAGGACAGAAGGGTCCTTCAGACTTTATGAAAAAGTTGCCCAGAAATAAAGGACTGAGATTATCACCAGTAAAGCAGTCCTATTTTTTTTTCTGAATAGCTCTGTTTAACATTGAAAAAAGTAACAGTCTTAATGGGATTGATTGCAGTTAAACTTATAGATTAAGTGGGACATATTTACATCTTTGTTGTACTTAAAATGCACACAGACACAGTTCTCTTTATCCACTCCTTTTCATCTTTCCTCCCAGCTTCCAGACATCATTTTTAACTCTGTTCTTCAGCCAAATGATCCAAGTTCTGTAATATTCTCCAAATTCAGATGACAGTAAGGCTAGTAAAAATACTTGGATTCTTCTTCCGAGCTTTATATCTCTTTGCCTTTTAGAGTGTTAGAGAGATTATTTAGTCTTTTCCTCCACAGAAAGTATGTAGCTTTTAGAGAAAAACAGCTACCAAAGAACAAAATCAACAAAAACAATTATTGAATAGTAATGTGAATATGTATGTCAAATAAAACAGTGCTATGATTATTTAGTTGTATAACAGGGCTTATAAACACTGAGAGTCTGAAGTTATTCACTTCATTGGCTGTATGTATCTATATGATCTATGCACCCTACCCCCTAAAAATTCTCATATAGCTTGCTCCTAGGAAGATTTCCTTTTTTCTGATAGATTTAGAGTGAAATCTCTTCATTAATATGTATGATATGTCCACCACTCACCTCTTATTTAATTTCAAGAGCCAAGAAAGAGCTCCTCCCTGTATTCTCAGTAAAATGCCTCAGGCATGTTTACCACTTGGTTCTTTTCTATTACCAGTCCCCCAAGTTCAGATTTTAGCTTTGCAATCATACATCATGTTCTGATACCTCTTCATAAGACCAGCTGGATGATTGCCATTTCTGTCTCTTGTGCTCTACTCTTTCAGTGCTGAGATTCTGCCTTGTCCCTTTGTTTTATGCTTTTAGATCCAGAAATTTATGCCTGGATCTCAACTAAGCCCTTGTTTACATCTGATCTTGGAGTGTTGCCCTTTCCCTGGACCTGAAATTTGGTAGGTCTTTGTTTATTTCCACAGTATGTGTGCATAAGCATGGGTTACAGAAAGAATACCAGACTGAAACAAATACATAGATTGAGATTGGATATTGAACTCTTGTAGAAACAAAAATTTAGTTCCCTTATTTTGGTTGAGAATCTAGAGCTGTTCACACTATAATAGTTCAGAGAAATAAGGACAAATACACAAAATGGACACAGGAGGCAGCTCCTGTTTCATCTCTGGAATATGTGGTAACAGTAGACCTTCCATTATACTAAAAGTGCAATAGCCAAGGTTGAGTGATTCAAGCAATAACTTCCTTGACCCATTTTTAAGACTCTCTGCCAACTGTAACTGCCACCATTGCAATCCATCGTGTCACTTAAAGGAGACTCCATAAAGAGTATACCTTAATTTGTACAAAAGTGTAAGCACTCTGGGCCTTGTAATAGAATGCACCTGTCTGCTCTTACTATACATTTAGCTTAGACACAGTCTATTTGTAGGAAATGTTGAAATATGTGGTTCATCCATTTTGGATTAGCTACTCATGTGAGCTATGCTTTTTCAAGTTAGTCTCTAGAATAACATTCACTTAGCCTGTTGAAAGGCCATGTTTCCTAAATTGCTGTTTAATATTTAAAATGTGGTCTTTTCCAAGAGTACTTTAAGATGCATCCACACAAAGCTCATTAGTGTATTAGCCATAACATGTTATTCAGGAAACTGTTGGTGCTATCCCTCAGTTTCATCTTCATGAGGTTCCACAGAAGAAAATTATTTTGGAGACTACTGTCACAAGTATCTTGGGTTTTCACTTAGAATCATGAGTTATGTTCTTTCTAATATTAACATGACTGACCCCATCTTTCTGTGTTTGTTGTTGAAAGGAAGTTAAGCAGAAAATTTGAAACCTAAATCAGTAAGCATACTACTTCAAATGTTCTCTAAAATGGAGTATGGCAAAAAGATGAGCAAAGATAAACAAAAAGAAGGGGGGAAAGAAGAAAGAAAAGAAAGGGTATCTATTTGGCTTTACCTTTTGCGTACTAATTCTCACTTCTGATGTTAATCCCTCAAAATCAATTCTGGAAATACTTCTAGTCCAGTGTCTTGTTCTTTTGAATGGAAGTTACTAATTTGCCTTCTTGTACTTAAACTTACACACAAATGTCAAAGCCATTTTTACATTAAAACTTGTGATAATGATTGGATTGGAAAAATACAAGGTAGTCACCAATTAGATTTCTCTCTTTCACAGCAACTTCAAAGTGATTTATGTACCATTTTCATTTACTAGTAATGGATTATTTGCTAAAGAAAGAAAATCATCCTGGGCGCCTGGGTGGCTCATTCCATTAAGCATCCACCTCCAGCTCAGGTCATGATTGCAGGGCCCAGGGATGGAGTCCTACCTCAGGCTCCCCACTCAGTGGGGAGTCTGCTTCTCCCTCTCCCTTTGCCCCTCCCCCAAACTCGTTCTCTCTCTTTCAAATAAATATATATCTGTTTTAAAAAAGAAGTAAAACAATCCCACTTATAACATCAAAGATAAAACCCTTAGGTAAGTTTAACCACTGAGTTTAACATTTAAGTAAATTTAGTCATTATGATGAAAACAAGATATGAAACTGAAGAACAAATAAATGCAAAGATATCCTGTATTCATTGATCAGAAAAATTAGTATTAAAATGGTCATAAAATACCAAATCACTTATAGATTCAGTGCAGTCTTTATTGAGATTCTAAAATGTGTCTGAAGCCATGAAGGAACTGAAATAATGAACACAATCCTGTGAAAGGACAAAACTGACAGCATTACACTTCCTGATATTTTACTATATTATAGAGCTAGAGTATTCAAAACAGGATGGTACTGGCATGAAAACAGACTCATAGACCAATGGAAGAAAATTGAAAGCCTGTAAATAAACTCATGTAGGTACATCAACTAATATTTGACAAGGGAGCCAAGAATACTTAACAGGTAAAGACAGTTTCTTCAATAAGTGATGCTAGGAAAATTAGATATTCATATGCAAAAGAATGAAACTAGACCCCTATCTTAAACCATTCATAAAAACTAACCCCAAATGGATTAAAGATTTAAATGTAATACCTGAAATCATGAAACTCCTATAAGTAAACATAAGGAAAAGCTTTTTTCCAGCTTTATTGAGATATAATTGACACATGAAATTGTGTAAGTTTAAGGCGTACATGTTGAGTTCATACATTTATAAATTGCAAAATGATTACTACAGTTGTATTAGCTACCACCTGCATCCCAACAGATAGGTATCATTTCTTCATTGTGTTGAGAATATTTAAAATCTAACCCTTCAGCAAATGTTAAGAATATGAAGAAGTATTATTAGCTATAGTCACTATGTTCTACATCAGATTCCTAATCTTAAAACTTGAAATTTGTTCACTTTGACCAACATTTACCTATTTTTCATACCAACCAACTCCTGGTAACCACCACTTAACTCTTTTCCCCCTGAGTTTGTCTTTAGATTCCACATGTGAATGGTAACATACAATACTGTTTTTCCTCTGTCTGGCTTATTTTACTTAGCATAATGCCCTCAAGGTGCATCCAAGTTGTTACAGATAAAAGGAATTCTTTTTATAATAGATATATAATAATCCATTGTGTGTTGTGTGTGTATCGCATGTAGTCTTTGTTATCTGTTAATGGACACTTACGTTGGTTTCGTATCTCGAGTATTGAGTAATACACTGAACATACAAGAGCAGTTACCTCTATGAGATCTTAATTTTAATGTATTTGGATATATAACCCAGAAATGGATTGGTTGGATCATAGGTTAATTTCCTGAAGAACCACGATACTGTTTTCCGTAACGGTTTTCCAATTTAAAATTTATATCCCCATCCCTTACCGCCATTTGTTATCACTTGCCCTTTTGATGATAACCATGGTAACAGGCATGAGGGGATAGCTCAATGTGACTTTGATTTTCATATTTCTCATGATTTGCAATGTTGAGCCCCTTTTCATACACCTGTTGGCCATTTTATGTCTTTTATTGAAAAATGTTTAGCTTTTCTGTAGGCTTTTTAAATTGAGTTCTTTTGCTCTTGAGTTGTATGTGTTCCTGATATATTTTGGATATTAACTCTTTATCACATATAATTTTCAAATATTTTCTCCCATTCTGTACTTTGATTTTGTTTTGTTGTATGGACCCAATCTATTTGATTTTTTTTAATATATTTTTTAAAGATTTATTTATTTATTTATTTGACAGAGAGATTTCAAGTAGTCAGAGAGGAAGGCAGAGAGAGGAGGAAGCAGGCTCCCTGCTGAGCAGAGAGCCCGATGCGGGCCTCGATCCCAGGACCCTGAGATCATGACCTGAGCCGAAAGCAGAGGCTTTAACCCACTGAGCCACCCAGGTGCCCCAATCTATTCGATTTAATCCCACTACTATATCCTTGCTTTTGTCGGTTGTGCTTTTGCTGTTATGTCAAGGAAATCACTGCTGGAACCAAGGTCAAGGAGTTTCTTCTGATATATCATCCCCAGAATTTTACAATGACAGGTCTTAAATATAACTCTTTAATCCATTTGAAGTTCATTGTTGTGAGTAGTGTAAGATAGGGGTCTAGTTTAATTTTTTTGCATGCAGTTATCCAGTTCTCCCCAACCCCATTATTGAATCGACTATTCTTTACCCACTGAGTATTCTTAGACAATAATATTAGTTGACAATATATGCATGGGTTTATTTCTGAGCTATTGATTCTGTTGTATTGGTATATCTACCTGATTTTACATCAATACCATACTGTTTTGATTACTATAGCTTTGTACTTTTTTTTCATAACTTTGACTATTCTGAGTCATACTGCCTTGCTGGATTTTAGGATTATTTTTTCTATGTAAAAAAATGCCATTGAAATTTTGGTTGGGGTTTGTAAATGTTTTCAGGTAGTACGGACATTTTAAAAACTCTCTTTTGATTCATGAAGACGGGATACCTTTGCATTTATTTTTGTCTTCAATTTCTTTTATTAGTGTCTTGGAGTTTTCAGGGTAGAGGTCTTTTTCCTCCTTGGTTAAATTTTTCATAAGTATTTTGTTTAAATGCTATGGTGAATGACATACTTTTCTGCACTTCTTTTTTAGGTATTTTATTGTTGCATAGAAGCACAACTGTTTTCTGATACTGATATTATATCCTGTAACTTCATTGAATGTGTTTATTATTCCAAGCAGTTTTTTGGTATGGTCTTTAGAATTTTTACATATAAAATCATATCATAATCAAACATTTTACATTTTTTTTCCTGCTGATTGCTCTGACCAGGATTTGCAGTACAATGTTGAATAGGAGTGGTGTGAGTGGGCACTTCGTCTTGTTCTGATTGTAGAGGAAAAGCTTGCAACTTTTTACCATTGTGTATGTGAGTGTGGGTTTGTCATATATGGCCTTTATATTGTTGAAATATGTTGAGTACTTTTAACATAAAGTGATGTACTTTGTCACATGATTTTTTGTATCTGAGATAATTTTTATAATTCATTAATGTGTATCACATTTACTAATTTGCAGATGTTTAACCAACCTTGCATCCCAGTTGATAAACCCCAGTTGATTCTGATGAATGATTCTTCCAAGTTGCTGTTTAATTCAGTTTGCTATTTTGTTGAGAATGTTTGCATCCATATTCATGAGGGATATTGGTCTGTATTTTTCTTTTCCTTAACCATCCTTGGTATTAGTATAAGGCCAGCTTTGTAAAAAAAGTCTGGGATGTTGCCTCCTCTTCAGTTTTTTGGATGATTTTGAGAACAACTGGCATGAATTTATTTTGGCAATTGTTAATTTTGGCAGAATTTACTAGTGAAACCATCAGGTCCTGCCTTTTCTGTTTGGGGAGGTTTTTGGTTATAAATTCAGTATCATTACTTAATATTGTTCTTTTCAAGTTCTTTCTTTTTCAGTCTTGGTAGGTTTTATGTTTCTAAGAATTTATCCATTTTTACTAAGTTTCTAGTTGACATATAATTGTTTACAGTGTTCTCATGATCCTTTGTATTTCTGTGATATCAATTAAAATGTCTTTTCTTATTTCTTAATCTAGCTAAATGTCTGTTTTATCTTGCCAGGAAAAAAAATAACTCTGAAATTCATTAATCTGTATTATTCTTTCTGGTCTACATTGCTGCTCTAATCTTTGTTACTACCTTCTTCTAACTTTGGGCTTGTTTTTTGGTTTTGTATTTTTTTTTTCTGTTTTGAGTTCCTTAAGGCGTAGAGTTAGGTTTTTAAGAAATTTGTTTTTTCATGGCAAAGTTCTCTCTTAGAATGGCTTTTTCAACATCCCATAGGTTTTGACATATTGTGCTTCTTAATTTGTTTCAAAATGCTTCTTGATTTCCCTTTTGATTTCTTCTTTGACCTATTGGTTATTCAGTGGTCTTTATACTCCACATATTTGTGAATATTCCCACTTTCCTTCTGTTACTATTTTCTAGGTTTATACTATTGTCATTGAAAAAGATGTTTGGTATGATTTCAATCTTCTTAAATTAGTGAATACTTGTTTTATGACCTGTCAGTGACTGATCCTGGAAGAGTATTTCATGTGCATTTGAGAAGAATGTGTATTCTTCTCCTGGTGAGTGAAATGTGTATATATGTCTGTTAAGTCCATCTGGTCTAATGCATATTGTACGTCCAACATTTACTTATTGATTTTCTGTTAGGATGATCTATCCATTTTTGAAAGTGTGCTCTTGAAGTTTTCTGCTATTGTACTATAACCTATTTCTCCCTTCTGATTTGTTAACAATTGTTTAATACATTTAGGGCCTCTCATAAGTACATATATATGTATGACTATGATATCTCCCTGATGAATTGAAATTTTTATCATATGATAACTATATTTGCCTTTTGTTACCATTATCATATGATAACTATATTTGCCTTTTGTTACCATTTCTTAAAGTCCATTTCCTTTGATACAAATAAGTTACCTCGGCTCTTTTTGGTTTCCACTTGAGTGGAACATCTTTTGCCATTCCTTCACATTGTGACGTGTGTCCTTCAAGCCCAGATGAGTCTTGTTTTATCCATCCATTCAGTCAGTCCTTGCTTTTTGATTGGGATATTCAATCCATTAACGTTGAGAGTAGTTACTGATAGGTGTGATAATTCATTCTCTCTATATGTTATAGAATAACTTAATCTAAGAATGGGACTTTTAGACCTTACAATCCATAGCCCATGAGTCAGAGCACAAATGATAACCTGGGCTTGCAATTCGCATCTCTTGTGGCACCTAACCTGGGGAACCTCTTTGGGTAGAGTGTGTCAGAACTGAGTTAAATTGTAGGACACCCAGCTGATGTTCCAACTGTTGCTTGGTGGTATGGGAAGAAAACCCTCAGAGTCACATCAGAGTTGGGTTCAAAACCTTATTTAATAGGCAGGGATTTACTAATTCCAACTTGCTCTTTTCTGATTGATTGGTAGTTCCTTTTAAAAATACTATTCTTGCAGCTTTTTTATGTAAACAGATGATTTTCCATAGTGGTATGCTTTGTTGGCATTGCTTTAGCTGTTGAGTATCTATTACAGACATTTGCCTTGTGCTTCCCATGAAGTTTACATAAAACATCTCATCAGCATAAGATAGTTATATCTATAAAAATTTAACTTAGATTGCATTCAAAATTCTGTCCTTTTACTCCTGCCTTTTATTTTCTTGTCATCAGTATTTTAATTGTATATCCATTGTCTAACACTGAATCTGTAGCTATTTTTAATACTTCTGTCCTCCATCCTTTACTCTAGTTACCACATTAACATATTACAGTATGATTGTATTCTAAATCTGGCAATATGCTTACCTGTACCATGGTGTTATATATTTTCGGGTTTACTCACTGCTAATCAGTGTCCTCTTTCAGTATGAGGAACTTTTGTATGCAGGTTTAGTTACTATGAATTCCCCTTCAGCTTTAGTTTATTAGGGAAGGGTTTTAGTGTTTTATTGAACCTTCAATTTATATGTACAACATTGCTAGGTAAGTACTCTTGGTTGCCACTTTCTTTTATCAGTTTGAATGTAGTACTTGTTCTCTCCTGGCCTAAAAGAGGTCTGCTGAAAAATCTGATAGTCTAATATGAGAACCTTTGTTTTTTTCCTTGCTGCTTTTAAAATTCAAATTAGTTTTGGCCTTAGACAATTTTATTGTTACGTGTCTTGGGGAAGAACTTTGGAATGAAATTCTGAGCTGACTTATGAGGTTCATGAAATTGGATGACCAAGTTTCTCTCCTTGGAAGTTCTCAGTCATTATTTCTTTAGGTAAGCTTTCTACTCTTTTCTTCCTCTGAGACTCCTAAAATACAAAATTTCTTTTAATGGTCTCCCATAACCCCTGTAGGACTTCTTCATTCTTTTTCATTCAATTGTATTATTTCAATTGACCTCTTTTCTAGATCACTGATTCTCCTTTCTGCTTGTTCAAGTCTGTTGCTTAAGATCGCTCTTAAATTTTTCAGTTCAGTCATTGTATTCTTAAGGTCCAAAATTTCTGTTGGTTCTTTCAAATAATGTCTTTTTATTGCGCTTCACATTTAGTTCTAATATTGTTTATCTCTGTTCTCTTGTAGCTCTCTAAGCATTGTTATAGTTTCAATTCTTTATTAGGCAATTCTGGATCTCCATTGCTTTGGGACCAGTTATCAGAGATTTACGTTATTCTTCTAGTGGAGCTGCTTTTCTGGTTCTTCATGATCCCTGTACCCTATCTGTGCATTTGAAGAAGCAGTCACCTCTTTCAGATGTTATGGATAAGTTTTGGTAAGGGAAGGCTTTTACTGGTGGAAGCTAGCCCGCACACTGAATTATGCTAGAACTGCAGGGTGCAAAACCTAGGGACACGTGGTGGGAAGAGGTCTTGGGGGGTGGGTGATGTTATTTTCATCCCAGGCAGAGTGGGCCAGAGCTTTTTGGCAAGCACTACTGGGAGACCACAGTTCTTGCCAAGGCTGCTGGTGTATTCAGCAGCACCTTCTAGACCTGTAGATAGGGACCAGGGCAGGCTGTGGTGGTATCCAGAGCTAGTGGTACACACAGCTACAGCTGCCTGTCTAGTGACACACATCTGCCAATGTACTCATAGGGCCCAAGGGGCAGGATCACCTATGGGTTCCTTTACATGAACAAAGGACCTGGGTATCATTGTGCTCTCCTATGGCTTTGTACTACACCAGAGGTCGGTGCAGGTCCTCAGCCAGAACTAGCTACAAGTGGACACGGTAGCCCTGGCTAGTGACAGACAGGGTCTATTCCATCCCTGGAATTAGCTGTGGGGGCCCTGGATGGTGGTGTGCTGTCCTGGGGCCACATACTCTTCTCCTGGGAATGCTGTTGGGAGAAACAGTAATGGGGTCTTTTTGTTCATGAATAACCAACTAATCCTTGATTTGTGTGAGGGGATAAGGAAACTGTGATCTTCCATATCACAGGGTTTTTTTTTCCCCCCCTCCCAAATCTGGAAGAAGCCTCTTGGCAATGGTTTTTTGATAGGACTACATCAAACTAAAAAGCTACACAGCAAAGAAACAAAATGAAAAATCCTATAGAATGAGAGAAAATATTTAAGGAACTCCTCTAACTCAATAGTATAAACAATAATAATCCAATTTAGAAATGGCCACAGGACCTGAATAGCCATTTCCCTAAGACCATATTCAAATGGCTAACATGTACAGCATTAAACATTAGTAATGGCAAGGGAAACCAAAACCAGGATCAAATATAAAATCATGACTGTTAGATCCAAAAGACAATAGATTATTGATGAGGACAAGAAGAAAAGGGAACCTTGGTGCACTATTAATTGGAATGAAAAAAGTGTAGTGCTTGCTCAAAAAATAAAAGTACAGGGGCGCCTGGGTGGCTCAGTGGGTTAGAGCCGCTGCCTTCGGCTCAGGTCATGATCTCAGCCTCCTGGGATCAAGGCCCACATCAGGCTCTCTGCTCAGCAGGGAGCCTGCTTCCTCCTCTCTCTCTGTGTCAAATAAATAAAAAAAAATAAAAGCACCATTTGTTCCAGTAATCTGAGTATGTATCTAAATGTACTATAATATACATACTGATTTGTGTGTATATACCTATGTAGAAATACTGTTTAGCAAAAAAAGGACAATCCTGCCATTTTTGGCAACATGGATGGACTTTTGGAGCATTAGATGAAGCAAATAAGTCAGGGAAAGCAAAAATCTAGAGATTTAAAATATAACTATAGTTAACAATACTGTACTGTGAATATGAAAATTGCTAAGAGAATATCTTCGAAGTTCTCATTACGTGGAAGGAAAAAAATTGGCACTTTGTGAAATGATTTTAACTAATTGGTGGTAAATACTTTGCCAAATGTACATATCTCATTAAAATTGGGAAAAAGTATCAAAAAATGAATATTTATGTGATTTTAAGATGTTTCATTTTCTTAGTTTTAGAGAAAGGAACAAATTCTTATATAATACCTAACAGTAGTTACATCCTGTGAACAAACATTTGTAGGTAAATTAAGACGGTATCAAGGTCACAATACATAATTCAGACACGTGTTTATCTGATTAAAAATGTATACAATTTCTGACCTCTCTCTGCTATTGAACATTTTTATGGTGTTCTACCTCTTAGTGAAAATACCAGACTTTTTCACTGTGTCTTCACGCATTGACCCAGTAAAAAAAATCCTTTAAATCACAGATTCATTCGTTCTTTCAAGAAAGAACTTTTGGGTGTCTATTATGTTTTACACATTTTGCTGCTTTTAACTAGTTGCTTGGAATACAAAATGAACAAGCTTGTTTCATCATGGCGCTATTAGTCACAGCAGTGGGCCTAATTCTGACTTGAGTGATTCCATTTTCACATGCTTAAATCTTTCTTCTCAGGAAGATAAGTGATTAAACATGACAATTTCAATTTCAGCTGCTGTTGTGCACCCTCTTAGAAACATATCTACTTCAGAGAAGATGAACTGATATAGAGCACTTTGTAGGTGTTCAAATATTAAACAACAATTCATAAGCTACTTCAGGGTTTAATATGGGTGCTTGGAGCTCCCTTTGGTTCTCAGGAGTTGGTTGGTTAGAAGAAAAAACTTCCGCATTAAAGATAAACTAATAAATGTGACTAAGCTGTTGTAAGTATTCAGGGAAGTTCATCATCTTGTTATAGTTAATATACCATTTAATGAGCTACATGTTAAGAATAGGATTATCAAAATATGTAGAATAAGCAGCAGCATCTAATGAATTCTTGGGTTATCTTATGTTCTTTTGAAGATAGGACATTAGACCTCTAGATGCATAAACTACTGGATTCTAAGAGCCACAGCCCTAGTAAATGGTTACCATGGAGAAGCATTATTGAATTGAGCGGGAAAAGTCACATCCCTAGAATATCTCAAAACTGACTCACAATAATGTGTCTCCAGAGAAGGATTCCGTCCTGAGGAGAAACTTCTGAAAGTGTAATCAAGAGTAGGAGAGGGACAAAAAAAAGTAAATTCTAGATAAAAGTGTAGCGAAACATAAGAAATCTCAGAAAGCAAACTGCCACATTTTAAACAAAGCACAAAAACAAGAATGAAGGGGAATTTGTAAAGTTATAAAAGCTACCTTAAAACATAGACCTCCTTATGAAAGTTCAGTGCACGTAAAATGAGCAACACGAAAGTATTAAGGCCTTTATTAGTACTGATGAATGCCTAAATAATCAAAACTAGGTATTTTTTTCTCCTTAGAGTTTTCTAAATTATAGTTTTAATATATCCTCTATGTAGTTTACTTTCTTGGTGAGATATTTTTGTTCAGGTACTATTATTCATGTACTGGAATTCATTTGCTTGCTTTCAATAACTGCTAATTGCCTTCAAATTCTCTTACCTTCTTAGGATATAAAATTTCCTCATGGTTTGTGGTCAGTTGCTATTAAGGCATTATATTGTATTTATTTGCTCTACTCCTATAATATTGTTAGGATTGTTTTTACTTCTAATTTATCTATGATATGTCATGCCTTGAATAAATTTAACATATTTAGCTTATCTGGAAATATACATTAAATTCTCCTTGTTTTCTGGACATGCTTTTCTGGCTTGCACATTTTTTTAAGTGTATTATCCTGCGCCTTAGTCTATTTTTCATTTTCTTATATTAATTATATTAATAAGGTATCTGGCCTTAATACTCCTAAGGGAAAGAGGACAGACAATATTACAAGGACTGGTAATAATTATACACTTACTTGTAGAACTAAGATGAAGTTTGGAAGAACGTGTAGAATGTAATAGCTGTCTGGACACAGAATATATCCTGTGGAGAAATTTTGCAAAAATTATAAAAACTATTTTCAGTAATCCTAGTGGTATTGATAGAATTCCTATTGCTATTCTGAACCCATTCACATGTAATAGGCTATAAAGCAAAATGAATCAAAGTATTTTAACACTGCCACATCCTCTATTTTTTAGAACCAAATACCTGTGTGGAAGCGATTGCTTAAGTATGAATGGCATAGAGAAAGAAAGAAGTGAAAACTTTACAGTTAGGTATATATTGGAATTGAGAAAAAAAAAACCTCAATGTTTTATTCCTATATTCTGTTTCTCTCTCCTCCACTTATGAGAGATACATATTTTCTGATAGTTATATATACACATATAATCTATGTATTTCTCTTCAAATTAACTTAGTAGCAGTAAACATTCATTTTCTTTGCCCTTTAGAAGAATCTAAGGCTAATACAGAATTGGAGGATTCCATTGTAGGCTGAACTCAGATGAACCTGTCATAACAGATTGCAAGGTAGCTATCAGTGATAGTTAAAACCAGGTCTGAAAGGAACCAATGAAATAAAGAACTGATTCTTTGATAAACACTCAGCCAGGCTCATGAAATAAGTAATAAGAGACACCACAAAATTCAAATGATTGTAAGAGACTATTATGAAAAATAATATGCCTATAAATGGAACACCCGAGAAGAAATGGATAAATTCCTAGAAACATACCATTATCCCGAACTGAATCAGGAAGAAAGATTCTGAATAGGCCAAATACTACTAATGAAGTGGAATTGGTAATCAAAAGACCCCCCAATAAGCAAAAGTCCAAAAGCAGGTACAGTGACAGGTGAAATCTATTCATCAATTAGATTTTATGCTTATTCTCCTCAAATAGAAAAGCATGAAAATACATTTCTTATGCTAGCATTACCTTATAGCAAAACCAAAGTGACTCTAAAAAATATAGATCAGTAGCCCTGGATGAACATAAATGCCAAGTATCCTTCACAGAATGTTAGCAGACCACATTCAATAATACATAAAATGGATTATATGTCATAACAATTGGCCAACAAAAAGAAACAAATGGCATCTAAATTGGTAAGGAAGAGGCAAGACTGTCACTATTTACAGATGGCATGATACTATACATAGAAAACCTCAAAAACATCTGACAAAAAAAAATACTAGCTCTAAGTGAATTCAATAAAGCTGCAGGATACAAAAAAATATAAGTTGCATTTCCCTACAGTAGTAACAAGAAAACCATCCTATTTACAATTGCATTAAAAAATAATAAAATTCCTATGAACACACTTAACCAAGGAGGAGAAAGACCTATACCCTGAAAACTATCAAGCACTGATGAAAGAAACTGAAGACAAGTAGTAAATATAGCATGCTCATGGATTAGAATAATTGATATTGTTAAAATGCCTGTACTATTCAAAAAAATCCACAGATTCAATATAATCCTTATCAAAATATCAATAGTATTTTTCACAGAACAAATGATACTGAAATGTATATGGACACAAAAAATGCCAGATTGCCGCAGCAGTCTTAAGAACAATTCCAGATTTCAAGCTATACTACAAAGCTATAATAATCAAAACTCTATGATACTGGCACAAAACACAGATTAAGGAAACAGAGCCCAATACATTGGGTCACTTAATCCATGAAAAAGAAGACAAAGACAATCCCTTCAATAATTGGCATGGGAAAATTAAATAGCTACATGCAAAAGAATGAAACTGGACTACTTTCTTATACCATACACAAAAATAAAATGGATAAAGGCCTAAATGTGAGACATGAAACCATAGAAATCTCTTTGATGTGCTTTAGTGACATATTTGTAGATGTATCTCCTCAGGCAAGGGAAACGAAAGCAAAAATAAACTACTGTGATTATATCAAAATAAAAATTCCTGCACAGCAAAGGGAACCATCAATAAAATGAAAAAGCAACATACTGAATGACAGAAGATATTTGCAAACTATATATGCATGAAGAATTAATATCTAGAATATATAAAGAACTCATACAATTCAACAGCAAGAAAACTCAATTTTTAAAAAGGCAGAGGATCTGAATAGACATTTTTCCAAAGACAATACAAATGGCCAAAGGCACATGGAAAAATGCCTGACATCATTATTAATCAGGGAAATGCAAACCAAAGCCCCAGTGAGATATCACTTCACACCTGCCAAACCAGCTAGAGTCAAAAAGACCAGAAATAACTATGTTGTCAAGGATGTGGGGAAAAAAGGAACTATTATGTGCTGTTGAAGGTAATGTAAAATGATGCAGTCACTGTGGAAAACAGTATGGAGGTTCCTCAGAAAATTAAAAATAGAAATATCCTAGCCCCAACTAGCCAGAGTGGCCAATTTATAACCCTGCCCAAAGTTGAATACAGCCTCCAGCTGGTGTGCCAAGGGAACTAACCAGATATCACAGGAATCTATATACTCAGAATATAGGAGCACTTAGCATGAGCCTGGTGAGTGACTCTACCCATTGGACAGCTAGGACAGTAGCCCATCAGTTCAAAGAACTTAGTGCATAGCTCTCTGCCTAATTTGATTCACAAATAAGAGCCTTGCCAGCCTTGGGACTTCTGTGGTGACCCTGTCTGTGAAACGAATGCATAGACCCACTCACTGCTGAATGCAGCATTCAGCATCCTTGACTGAGAACCTAATTAGGGCACACAAGCAGCTGTTTAGCTCATCTTATAGCCCCACGTACAGTGACACGTGAGTAAAGAGCATAGGGAATTTATCACACAATCCTGCTTGATTTAGGTTCCCAAACAATGAACTATGCTAGCTACATGGCCCATTCTGCTGCCCTGCCAATGCAAGGAGGCTAATCATAGCCTCACTGCTTTTGACAGGAGACCTGACAAAAGCAATCAAGAAACCGCATAGCCCATGATAGCCTTGCTTTTGCAAAGAACCAGGCCAGAATAGAATGGGATGATACATTCAAAATAATGAAAGAAAAAAAAAATTTCAGCCAAGAATACTACACCCAGAAATGCTGTCCTTCAGAAGTGAGGAAAAGGTAAGACTTTCACAAACAAAAAGAAAGCTCATTACCACTAAATCTCTACCAGAAGTGCTAAAGGGAGTTCTTCACGCCAAAATAAAAAGACAATTATTAATGGTAAGCAAAGTAAGTCAGAGAAAGAGAAATATCATATGATTTCCTCACATGTGGAATTTAAGGAACAAAACAAATGAACATAGAGAGAGGCAAACCAAGGAACAGACTCTTATCTCTAGAAAGTAAACTGATGTTTACTGGTTGGTGCTGCGGGATGGTTAAATAAGTGATGGGTATTAAGGAGAGCACTTGTGATGAGCACTGGGTGTTGTAAATAAGTGATGAATCACTAAATTCTACACCAGAAACCAACATTACACCGCACGTTAACTGGAATTTAAATACAAATTTGGAGGAGGAAAAACACTAACATCATAAAACTTGAAGGCAGAGTAAAACTAACAATCGTAAATATATAGTCTAAATCAAATTCTCTAAGTGAAATAATCACCAACATTGTCATAACTATAACATTAATAACCTATAATAGAAGGGAGAGGAAAACATACTGGAGGTTTTAGAAGGGAGGGGGTGGGGGGACGGGGTAAGTGGGTGATGTGTATTAAGGAGGGCAAATGTGATGAGCAGTAGGTGTTATACGCAACCATTGAATCACTGAATAACTATATCAAAACCTAATTATGTACTATATGTTGGTTAAGTGAACATAATAAAGGATAACATATTTGACAAAAAAAGTGTAAAGTTTAGGAATGCTGTAAAAGTTATTAGTTTAAAATAAGGTGTTAAAATTTTAAGATTTTATATAAACCTGAAGGTAATAACAAAGGAAAAAGTGTGTAGGAATTATACAAGGAACATGATAAAGAAGCCAAACCATACTGATACCAGTAATCACCAAATTACAAAAGGAGACAGGATGAGAAGCAACAATGGATTTACGAAACAGAAAACAGTAAATTTGTTATCAACAATTTAAAAGTTAATGGATTAAATTTTCCAGTCAAAAGTCTTTAAGTGGCTGACTGGATTAAAAAGCAAGATCCAACAACATTCTTCCTACACAAAACTCACTTCAGCTTTAAGGAGACAAACCTTAAGCAACTCAAACTCAAGAGACAAAATGAGGGTTGCTGGGGGGTAGGTCCGGATAGGGTGGCTGGGTTATGGACATTGGGGAGGGTATGTGCTATGGTGAGTGCTTTGAAATGTGTAAGCCTGATGATTCACAGACCTGTACCCCTGGGGCAAATAATACATTATATGTTAATTAAAAATAAAAACTTTTGTAATCAAAACATCATACCAGCACAAAAAGGACACATAGACCAATGGAACACAATTAAGAGCCTGGAAATAAACCCATACATATCTGGTCAACTAGTATTTGGCAAAGGAGCCAAAAATATTCAATGGAAAAAATATGGTCTCTTCAACAAATTATGCTGGGAAAATGAGACCTTTACGTGTAAAAAGCAAATGAAATTAGACCCCTATCTCTCACCATCATGAACATTAACTCAAGAAGGATTAAAGACTTAGAAGAAAACCTAGAAATAAAGCTCCTTGACATGGTTCTTCACAACAAGTTTTGGATATGACATCTGAAGCACAAGCAACAACACTAAAAAAAAAATCAAGTGGGACTATATCAAACTAGAAGGCTCTGCACAGCAAAGGAAATCATTAAGAAAATGAAAAGACAACTTACAAACTGGGGAAAATATTTACAAACCGTGTATCTGATAAGGGGTTAATATTCAAAATATATGAAGAACTCAATAGCAAGAAAATATAATACAATTTGAAATGGGCAAAGTCCTTAATTAGACATTTTTTCCAGAGAAGATATTCAAATGGTAAACAGGTATGTGGAAAGATGTTCAACATCTTTAATCACAAGAAAAATGCAAATCAAAACCACAATGGTAGAAGGTATCACCTCATAACTTGTTAGAATGGCTAGTATCGAATATTGGCAAGACTATGGAAAAAAAGGAACCTCGTGTACTTTTGGTGAGAACTTCAGTTGGTTATAACCCCAGGGCAAACAGTATGGAAATTTCTCAAGAAATTAGAAAAAGAACTGCCCTATGATTCAGAATTCCACTTCTAGCCATTATCTGAAGAAAATGAAATTACTGTGTTGAAGATTACTGTGTATCTGCCCCTTCCTTGTTTACGGCAGGATTATTTACAATAGTCAAGATATGGAAGTAACATAAATGTCCATTGATGGATGAATGGATAATGCAATTATAATGCAATTGTGAGGTATGTATTTACACACACACACACACACACACTAGAATACTGTTCAGCCATAAAAAATGGTAATCCTGCCATTTGTAATAATATGGATTGATCTGAGGGTATTATACTAAGTGAGGTAAGACCAAGAAGGACAAATATGAAATGCCCACTTAGATATGGAAGCTAGCAAAACCAAACTTACAGAAAAAGGGAACAGATTTTTGGTTGCCAGAGGCAAGGCGAAGAGGGTAGATAAATTGGATGTAGGTGATCGGAAAAAGATGCAAACTTCCAGTTATAAGAAGAATTAGTACTGAGGATATAATGTACACAATGGCTATAGTGAGAACTACTATATATTTGAAAGTTGCTAAGAGAATAGATCCCAAAGTTCTCAACACGAGGAAAAAAATTATATTTGTAACTATATGATGTAATGGTTGTTGCTTAATGTGGTAATCACTCTGCTGTATATATAAGTCAAGTCTTTTTGCTATACATCTTAAACTTTCATGGTGGTATATGTCAATTATATCTCAATAAACCTGCAAAGAAAAGAAATATTCTAGTTAAACTATGAAGTACTACCCTTCACTAGGTGGTCACATAGTTCTCCTTTTTTCTTTATACTGATAGGGGTCTGCAGAAGATGATACGGCATGTTGATAATCATAAAAACTTGGTTTTCTAGCCAAATACAAAAATCTTTTCTATCTCAAATACATCTTGACATCATGATTACAAAGTATCTTCAGTCCATGTTTCTATCCCAGCTAGAAACTCCGAGGCATAGTGGTTATTAAATTATTCTATCATTATAGTTTTTATTCCAAAGCATAGGAGATTAAGAAGCATTTTTTTCTCTTTCCACCCTTCTCAAACACTAAGGACTACAGAGCCTTCTTTAATAGATAAAACCATTATGTTTCTTTCACTTTATAAATTGTGTAACATCTGACAGTCACAGAGTAGCTTCTTTGAGGATAATTTATTAGCTTGAACACATGATAAGCACTCCATATTCTACAACCTTAAGTCAAAAAGATGTGAATTCAACTCCTTTTGTGAGAGAGGAACTCATCCTCTTCCATATCCTTTTAAGGTCATTTGTAAATTTTCAACCTAACATATAATACATTATTTCTTATGTATTTTCTATATGCCAGACATTGTGTTAGGCACATAAACAAATATTATAAATAGAAAATTCTGGCTCCAATCTCAAGATATTTAGAACTACCAAGGAAGAAAAACCCTATGCAAGTATTAACAGTAAGGTGTGGTAAATGTCCTAAGGAGACCTCTTGCTTTTATGTTGATTTACCTTCAGTCTCATGCTAATCCTTGATCTCAAATCCGTATTTGAAAATTATCATATGATCTCTCTGATATGAGGAACTTGAGGGGCAGGGTGGGGGGTTGTGGGGGGTAGGGAGGGAAAAATAATG